>JAUJYV010000044.1:0-151770 GCA_033995625.1 Ophyiulus pilosus | reverse complement strand
ATTCTGGGCAGCCGCCTAATCGGGGCAAAACGCCTCCGCCGGATGTGTCCAGATTAAGCGGAATCGACTGTACTGATAGTTGAAGTCACGAAATGGATGAAAATTTCTTCATCCACGATCTGTTTAATCTCAGGATAACATCTGGTTTAAACGACAAGATTTATTAAGCAACCCTTAACTTCAAATTACATTTTACTAGCGTATAATGCAACAGGCACTTTCGTTCACCGCCAACAAGTTGTTTGGTTGCAATAAAATGTAACGTGCATCATTGTATTCAATGGCAAATGTGGAATTTAATCGTTTCAACTATTTAGGTGGATAAAAAAGTAAACAAAGCGATTAATGGAAACGCATCCACGGTCTTAAAGCCGTGCAAATTGAGGAATTTACGCAGTTAACATTTTTTTATTGTCACGTTTCCCCATAAAGGGAAAGCAAATATCGTATAAAATCGCAACAGCGAAAGGGAAAAACACAACCCAATATACTGTAAAACTGGTTAACAACTATATCAGGCACGTTTCGCAACTGCACTTCAATGACATTACCGTTTTCTTCCTGCAACACGACTATATCTGCATGGTGGATCGGGGACAACGCCAACCAGACACGAATTGACCAGTGTCCACCCAACAATGGGGCCTCTTGCAGACCTACATGTATTTCCACTTCCCACCCATCCAAGGTTCGTGATTAAAAAATAAAAGGGTGTCGTGAGCGACGTGCAGGAGCCGAATTCATCTTAGCAACTGTCAACTGTCGTCGTGACAATGTGGACCTAAAAGGTTAAAAAGGCATCCCTTCTTCTATACATTCTTCAACATTACATGAATAGGGCGGTTTTTATAGAGCATTCATAATACTAGACAACTAATTATTACATGTAGTAATGTGTACGGTCCTTATGCAGAGTTACGTCACAGACGACATCACGTGTCATTCAATTCATTGTTACTAATGGTGCACGAATATAGTGTTACGTGTGCACCCTGAACAAATACGAGCAATTGCACAAATTTGGTAATTTAACTATATATAAAACTAGATCGAAATCATTACCGAAATCGAAATGGCCTGAGCCTGTCACATGAAATAGTGCTATAACACCATGTGAATTAACCTTGATCAATGTGGCAACTATCAATAAATATAATTGTACGCCAAGTTATGCACCAAAGTAGTTTCTATTTTTAATTGGGAGTTCACCAATTTAGAAAGTAGGAAATATGTTGACAATTTTTCGAGTAAAACTTGTTTGTCAGTCATCATTTTGTCTTGTGTAGAAAAATGGACTTTTTTAGAATCAAATATTGAGCTGCATGTATATGATCAGAAATTAAAATAAAACAAGTACTTAGTCAAATTTCAGTGCACCTAAGGGTGGGAATTTCCGAACACACCCATACATTTCGGATTGACCAAAACGGACAGTCTATATATATAATTTGCGTATGGGTGGCAAAACAGCAACCGGCGTTTTGTAGCATTTAGGCTTATTGTCTGACTTATCAGCGCCACTAACCCGAATCAAACTGAAAAAGTTAAATATAATTACCACCCTTAACGAGAAAGGGGATAGAAGTCGTATTATGCTAATGTGACAATGGAGGAATTTACAACGAGAAAGCAACACTGAAGGTTACAAACTCACACTTGTGCAACGTTCACAATTTCTACAGTTGGTTGCTGAAAGTTCAGCAAAGCATCGATTATCCAGAACGCCAATTAACCAAGTACACTGACAGGAAATAGAGATAGTCATCTGACCCTCAACCATTAAGGGACATTTATAATAAAAAACATCACTCGATATATTCTCAGTTAACACAGAAATTTATTCCCTCTGGTACAAACATGTCGATTAAGTATTAATCCTAGAATATGTGTTTGTACCAAAGTAACACAATCATTGGCAATTTGGCACCCAATTTTGGCAAATGACAGAGTTGCCAATCATTGATTTCATGTTAGCTGTCAACATTGGCAACAGCCAAGTTGCAAACGAGAAGGAAAAAACCCCATTTTTATGTACTAACAACACAGTATAACAGTATAGTATATCAAATAAAATCATGGTGTTTACTTGTAGAAATTAAGTAATTTTATTTAGTAAATTTATTGTTGCCATTTCGTTGTTCCAATGTTGGTCCAACCAATATGCAACCAACCATGGCCCAACAAATTCAATTATTCCAGCAAGTAACATACCGAGTACATAATACGGAAAAAGCTCTACACAACATGGTCATTATTAGACAGTTTTCGCAAGCCAACGTCTTTAAACTTACCTTAACTTTAATGGCGAGAAGGGAGGAGCCACGCATTGAACTAACTGAACGTAATGGGTGGTTCTTTACGTCCTGCCATTAAAGTTAAGGTAAGTATAATGACTTTGGCATGCTAAAACTGTCTATTAATACTAATGGCCGGTTAACATCTTGTAAGGATAGTTAACGGGCCGTTAAAGTCCAATAAAACTACACTGTTATATCGTTCCAATCGAACATCGAACATCTGCGTTTATCTCTCATTGGTGCAAGTAAAAGCTGCCACTTTGCCCAACCCTATCGAATTTCCAATTCAAATCACCATTTCTCCGAAATCTATCATCGAACACGACTTCAAAGCGACTAGATTAAGACAAAGGTTATTTTTTTTTTCAAGTGCAGATAACGACTTTCCGAGGGTCAAATTCAACCCCATGACGAGTTTTTAATTTCCGCATTGAAAGAGAGATCACTTTCCCTCCCATTGCCCTGTTCCTCTTGCATCGTTCTACATTGTCATGATCTCGTTCGATTCCAACAGACCATGTTTAATTCAAACTGTTGCTGTTACGTGTAAGGAGCAGGAGAAGGCAGCGCCTCTGGTGGGAGGTCCGGAGGAGTCCGAGTGGACGGCGGACAAGAAAAAAAAATTCCCCTTCTCGCCCTTGAACTACTTTTTACCATCTCGACTCCTTGCATTGATTACGTACACAATTGTCCGAATGCTCCGGCCACGAGTCGTGTCACAACACGGGGGCCGAATCGGGATCTTTGGGCCTTTTTGCACAGCATTTTGTTGCAACCTCCTCATCGGGTCATCAGGAGTTTACGATCGGCTCGTATAACTCCACATCGTACTTTGTGGTAATAATTAATTTCAAAAAAAATACCACACCTCTGGAACTTTAAAAAACTCATCCTCGAAACGTGCGTTTGAATGAAGAACCCAGACTATTTTTTTATGCAACGAAGAACCAGTTTTATTTACTTCCTTGATTTCAAAACTCTGCTATTGGGACTCGGCGAGGAATGAATGGGCATCGAATGGAAGTTGACTGTGGATTTCTGAAGAAAAATAACTTCTGGTTTTACATCATATTTATGACGATAAGGATTTAAGGGGGGTTACTTACGAAGATAGCAGTTCACAGTGCGATAATAACATTGTCACATTGAACTATTTGGAAAACCCCAAAAGTCGTCAAATTATCTTCTTGGAGCTGACGCCAATTTGTTTGATTCGGGTAAGCATTGTTATCCGTTTATACTTTTATATATGCCAGTGCTTGCATATCGGGAATATACAGTATGAAGTGCAATTTATACAATGACTGTCGTTCTGGTAGAGTGGGTGTTTGGAGGGGGGGAGTGAGTTTACGAAAGGTTTATCTTCAGATAGCTCCTCATCAAAACAATGTGATGAATGCTACATAACAGCTTATCACTCTTATGTCAACTTTTACTAATTGATATGCGTCCGGATGGATAAAAAACTGGCTTATTAAGACAGTAGACCTACCACAGTTTTGCAAATATTTACATTGCAATTGTATTTCTGTAGTGCGGTTTATATTATTCCTAAACAATGCATTTCTTGTCTCGATCGTCATTATGTTTAAGTATATATTTATCAATTGATATAATTTATAACGTGTTGATGAAGTTAAGACTGAAAATATGTTGTTTCGATTTTCATATTGCAAGAATTTTTTCAGTCTATTAAGTATTAGAAATACACGAATCAGCAGCTATTTTAAAAAAATGTGTCCATTCCAATATATTTTATCAACTTTTATTAGATTGTAATACTGCTTAACTAGGAAATATATAAATATGAAACCAACACAAATATTTCAAACAAATGTTCTACATAATGTAATGTAACCCAACATAACCTAACCTAATAGCCCTTACCCAGACTTACAGTGTAGACGCGTTCAAAATGGGTCTTGGAGGTGCAATGGGGCGAAGGTCTTAGTAATACACCTTCATAATTGAATTTTTGGTGAATTTTTAAGGGGGTTTCTTTGTTCTTGTTCGACTACCCTCGCGAATTTAGGTTAATGGAGCTGAAGAATCCCCTGAATTTTCCCCTTTCAATTTGGGGCCAAATACTGGAAAGAGTTAGTATACACATTCCCACGATCTACACAAGAACCAAGTGGATGCATGCCCCAAAAAAAGTTTGAAACAATCATTTTTGGTTCCTTCAAATTTGGTACAAAGTGTTTTGAAAACAGAATAAATAAAATTGTAATTTCAAAATAAAAGGAAGATGAAATCATTCTAGGTCTAAAAGATGAACCGAATATTTCCAGATTTGAATTTACGTCTAAATTGTCGAAATTGAAGCGAATGACTGTTCACTACAAAAACAATTTCCCAATGACAAAAATGTAAGGCTCCAGCAAACATCATGATACATATAGTTAATAAAGGCCTCCCGGAACTATTTTTTTGTTCCCCAATTTCAATACTCCGCGCATTTTGCAACTCGAGAGCAGACAACTAGGATGTATATTGTAATATAATGTGTAACAATAAGCTTGAAATTTTCCAATAAATAATACACACCATATATTACGTTTGATCACTTTCTCACGCCCACGCGTGTATTTTAGTGATTACATTTCGAAGAAATTTTATAAGAGTGGCGCCAGAGTGTAACAGCGTCAGAGTATAGAAAAGAGGAAAAAATATATTCTTTGTAAAGAAAGTCAAATATTTGTTGAAATTATATTATCCATATCAGCAATGGATTAATAATATCATTAGTATACAGTGTGTTATACTAAAGCGCCACGTTTGCAAAAAAAAAAACTTATCTAAAGTTTTCAAGCTTGAAATTTAAACAGTCATATTTCGTCAGAAATTCCTACAAAATTACATTACATTAGTGTAATATTTAGGTTGACACAGACAAAAGTCCAACCTGATGCTGATAAATGCAGAAAAAACGGGAATAAGAGATCTTATTTCGAAAAGCAGACAACAAGGCATGTGAAAATAATTCACTATGACAAAATCTTACTTAACATTAAAAAAAAAAAACTTATTAAAAAAGTGTAGAGAAGGTTTACCAATCTTATGACAAATTTCAATAGTTATAACAAACCACATTTGTTTCAAGCCAAAACAACAGAACAAGAGCAGTTGTCATATTTGAAATTCCTTTTCATAAATTCAATGTAAAATTTCAAAGTTAAAACTGGTAGTCAAAGAGCTTGTGCTCAAGTTTGTTCATATCAATCCAATAAATCAGATCTTTTTGAGCGTTATTAGGCTAGCCTTTCATCTGGAGGTTAATCGTATAAATACGTGATAGAACTGTAGAAAAATACCTGGTTAAACATGCGTAGGTTTAACAACACTACAAAACAACTTCAATATAGATTTCCATCCAATTTCATATTCAACCTCCTCCTCCCTCCCAACGCTTGCATTTTTAAATCGCGATGAATTATTTGAATTATCAATGAAAATGAATAGGGAATTAGTTTCAATATTGAGGTTTAATGACATATCATATTCGAGACGCAAAGTATATAACCCACACGTTATACGTGCATTGGTTTTTTTCCATGTTAAACCCCTCGCAGTGGCTCGCCTTGTAAGCATGTGTCACATACATCGTTTTCAATTATTACAATTAACTGATTAAATTCGGGTGGACCCATGCAAAAGGATTAATTATCGTCCTTGACGGTGCATATTAAACCTAACTCGTAACGTGTTTTTGCCAATGTGAAAGTGAAGCTAGCCCCTGTCATGACTAGTTTGATGGAGATTGTTAATGCAATGTTGAATCGCGATGACAAGTGGATAGGAATTGCTAACTACAACATGGAGAGTAGAGGTTCTAAAACCCTGCGACCTCGTGAACAAATACAAGTTTTGACCGTTTGACCAAAAACGAAAAAAACAAACTTGGTGAGGTATATCTCTCTCCATCACAATTTGAAATCTCAAAGCGTCGTCCACTCGGCATAACAGAGAAAGAATCTTTTTTTTTCTTCACCTTGATCCAATTTTGCTTTGGTTGGCCAGCAGCAGAGAAACTGCATTCAGATAAGGGGGACTAAGGGGGTAGCTTCCGGTTTAAACTTTAGCTAGATATCTAACGAGAGAGAAAGCAATTGTAAAGGTAACAGGGTACGTGGAAAATGTTTAGCAACACGTATCACCCATCACTGAATTAAATAGAAGAGAAAGATGATGATGGACATGAAATTTTAAGTCCATAAGTGACCCATGTGAGTATAAGAATGTATTTTTCTTATGTTTTTTCATCTCAATTTCCGAGTAAATTTAAGCCGTGCTGCTTTCTAAATATTACCACTGGTGGATTTCCAGAGTTGCCATCAAACATGGATGGCAGTCACAGGTGGGACGAATACACGACAAAGTCAATGATAATTTCAATAAAAAGGCAATATAACAAACTTATCTCCAATTAAGGGTTATCTTTAGTTGTACAACTTTATTTAAGAAACACACTTAAATACCATCCATGAAATCCTAGAAAATTAACATTTAACCAGAGTGAAAAAATGACCGCAATTTTCCATGTAGACTTAGTTTTTAAAAAAAATAAGAATTAAGAGGAAAGGCAATGTTTAAATAAATCATATTAAAATTGACGCGAGGTCAGCCACAAGTTTGCAATAAAAAGATTAAACTGAGAAAAGAAAAATGTGATGAAAATTTAATTAAAGGTTTGGACGCGATGTTTAACTTACAAGCATTTCTGAGTCACAAACAATAAAACTTTGTAAACAAAGCAATTTCAATAAAAAGAAAATTAATAACGGTATCATTTAAAAATGCGACAGTTTTGTGAAACAAACAAGTTAAAGTGCAGCATATTCGAATATATACGTTGTGGATACGATATTTGGAAATGTGCCATAATTTCTAGTTATTTTTAAGTATATGGCCCTTATTGTTATGCAGTTATTGTCCGAAAAGGTAGTTTAACAGTGTTAATGTCCTTCATGAAAGAAAGCTAAATGCAACGGTTTTAGGCGTGGTCTTTCTAGGCCATACATTGCAATTTTTTTGTTCCCTCTATTTTTCAAAAACAGTTGCAATTTTCGGATGAAATTTCCATTGCTCCAACTGGGAGGAACTTGCGCGTTAAAATTTATCCTACCTGTCATATGACAAGTTCGTGAGTTAGCTTTTGAACGCTTTTCATTTTCAAATTGAATGGTTGTTGAAATTAAATTAAGGATTTATGTCTTGCATATAATTTAATTTCGAACGCACTCTCACGCATTATATAAAACGTCGCTTTTTGACTAATTTATATCTGGTAGCCGGGCAGACCTTATCATTCAAACTCATTGTTGCTGATTAATAGAAAATTATCTAAATATTTATATGATCCAGTTATTTCTATTGCCCCTGGATGAATCGTAACACGTTTTCGGCGTTGGCACGTATCTCTAGCCTTTATATAAATAGAAATAAGTTTAGTTGGCGATAAGCAATCTTTAATTTTAGTTTACACTTAAAATTACAGGTCCTATCAGCGAATCCATGGTAATTGCGCTTATTTCACGAATACATGCAGGAACCCAAATTCGCTTAAAATGTATATGCATGCTCTCCTAAGTATCAAATTTCTTGCGTTCATTTTATGGAGAAAAGATTGTTTTCCAAGACTTTTAAAACCATACCCTAAAACTGTATTTTCATTAAAAGTGATGGCATTGCATGGAAAAGAAAAACCAAAGAAAAGTACTTTGTTGAGTACATCTTTTTGAAGACTGCCTTTCATGCTTTATGTTAATCTACAAACCTCGCTCAAAGATAATTAATTTAAAATCTCAAAAAATACTAACCAATGCACTTAACTCTCAAACTTCCCATCTGCCTGAAATAAACCAAACGTGTATGAAGAGGCTGAAAATCACTTAGTCTATAATAATGCTTTAGGTCCCAATTGCTTCTGGTGCGCATATATTTCTCTGGTCGTAAACTAGTGACAACTTCCTAATGGTGGCTGTAAGCAATTGTGATTGTATCAACTTTAACGAGGAGGCTTACTGAATTAAACCTAAGTCTACGGCAGACTCAAAATATAGGAAGGTGTTCAAATGACTTTTTTATAACTGTCCTTACACACAAGAAAGCAATATTAGCTTCATACACTATTAACTCGGTGCAGAAAAGTTTGCATGTCCCCATCATTATTTCATAACTACAAAATCCTCAAGAAAATGAAAGTAGAAAAGAACAAAAATATTTGCTATTACCATATGCGTTGGCAAGTTGTAAATAGTTAGAAGTTATCATAGCCAAGATAAGCTTATGACACTGCATGGACAGAAAGAAAAAGGCATGGTGGGATCCGGATTTTGCGTTTGAGTAATCTATCCGTCAAGAGTTAAGTTTGCCAATCTGGGAAACAGACCCAGGCCTAAGAAATTCGAGGCCAAAGGTTTACCTGTATAGTGCAAGCCGCTCATTGATGGTCATAAACCAGTCTGCTTAAAGCCCTGGAGTAGATAGACAACAGGAGCATTTCTAGAAAGAGGTAACACAAAGAAAGAGGCAAGATACATTTTTTTGTGTGCTGGTTCACCAGTCTGTATGATTCCTCTCACCTGCAGGGTACGAAAGAGTGAACTAGGTCAATAGCAAACACTAATGGAAGAAGCTTCCAGCCCGCCCAACTTACCTATACACGGAAGTGATACAACATTCTGGCTTGCATGGCAAGTACCTAAAGGGGGTCATTTCTTATGTAACGCTGTTCAACTTATTGACCAAAGCACCTAAATGCGTTTACAACTCTCTCTCACCCTTGACAGAAATAAGATCCAATCTCAAGGCTCACTGTTGGCCGTTGCTAACCGGAAATAAAGATGAGCTTGGGCCACTAGGCCAAGAGAATACATTCCGAAATGCCTGGTAAAACAAAAAATTCAAAGTACAACTTTTACCTTATGCAACATTGGTATGGTTTCATAAGGATATTTACCAGGCACTCGAAATGGTTATAATAAAGTTAGTAAAATTTTCAAAATTGGTCATTTATGCAATTCAGGCGATATTTCCTTTGGAATTTCCATTACAGAATCAACAATCGATTTCTATCTTCATTAACCAAACGTGCAAAGAAACGTATGAAGTTACATAATGGTTATATTCCTATGTTTACCTTACATTGAGTTGATTATTAATTCAAGACCAAGTATTATCATTGTTAATATACGATCTGGGGTTATCAAGCATCAACACTAAGTAAACTAGACAAATTTGATGAACTTCAGTTTTACATAGTCCTTATGGAATATCACACAAGGGTGTCAATACAACCTAAAATGTAACGATAACGAGGCGAGTACAGGTTTTAAGTGCAACGCTAGGTTCAAACCCTGAAAATTATTAGGGTGTAATTATAGACTACTTGTATCGCCAATCAAAGATAATCAACAGGTTCACTCATTTAATAATCTACTTTAGTGCACAATTAGATTTATAAAGCGAAATCAAAAGTCATCTTGAAATAAGTTTTTCGATATTTATAGGCTCGTAATAACAACAAAAATATGTCAGCCTGTTTGTCTGATAATTGTTCCTGCCATCAGTTATATCTCAACATTTCTACTTTCTAAAGGGCTTCGAGTGCAAAATTCAAGATTCAGTTTTGTCCTAACAGCGTTTCATTTCCAAGCATTGGTTTACACGGATTTATTACTTGATCAAGGCTACGTCTTGAAATTCGAAACAAAAGTTACAACCTTTGAAAGTTGCAATGTTCATAGCTTGCGAGATACATTACATTCAAAGCAATGTTGCAAATTTAATATCACGAAGAGCCCCTTACTGGCAATATTAACGAGTTTAAAATTTCACGATTCATTCTCAAGATAATTTCAATGAAAATATATATATCGATGTCATTCTTTACCTCACACTTTAAGCAATTTTAAAGGCTCTGTTGTCAATGCTTGAAGTGCCCAACTGTGCATGCTGAAGAGTTCTGATGCTCCGACGTAGGCCTATATTCCTCCGTGCATATGAGAACCAAAACTTTCAATAAATAATCTATTATCGTGTTTCGTTCTGCTTTTTACAGCGTTGAATAACACCCAGTTGAATGCATAATTTAGAATTATTACAGTGTCGAAATTTAAGGCAAGTTTTGTAATTTTAGTAACTTGCCTGTATGACGTAACACAACTCTACAACCCACACAAATTCGAATCATAGTTTCATTAATTAGTTAAAATGGAGGCAAGTTCAACTATAAAAAGATATAAAATATCAAACCTTGAGTTAAGTTCAAGGCCGATAGCCGATTATAGAAATACGCATAGGCACTCATCATTCCAAATCAGACAAAAGTCGTTTAGAGTACATGATAATCGGACAAGGTCAATAATTAAACACGATATGGAGCTCATCGAGTATGTTTCTGACCTTTACATCGACTTTAATAAAGAAGGGCACCAGGAATAGAACGGAACGTTCTAAAAACTACACGGCTCTAGATTATTTTCAAAACAATGAGCCCTTCCCAAACACAAAACAGCAAACTTTAGAACATTCGGTTTGCATACATTTTAGAAACACAGGTCTTTGATATACTTTTGCATTCCGGATAATGGGACCAAAATCCAGAGGCCCCTTTATCTGGAATGCAAATCCGTTTTTTCAAACTCCATCTTTATGTTTATGGACATTACATTGTTATACATATCATGACGCGTGTTAAAAAGAGCTGCAATATGGCGACAGGCAAAAAAAGGTTAAGAAACGGACGTGGTTAGGGAGAATAGGACGCGATCTAATCAGTAAACGTTTTTCCTGATAAAATAGTATCAAGGTAAAAAAAAAAAAAAAAGGAAGAACAATTGATCGTCGTCATTATTACCTTTTACCTAGGCAGGTGTCACTAGTGAGCCTTGTAGTCAGACCTTTTTGGAAAGTCTTTGAAGTATGGGGGAAGGGAGTCATCAGTTATCTGCTCACCGTGGTTATCCTTAACAATTTATAGCTTTATTAGTTTTGAATCTTTCGTCATATAAACACAAATTGTTTACCTATAGAACACGACTATATATTCATGGCTTTCGGAAATTTGTATCATTAGAGCACACTGCTCTATATCTAAAACATCCAAATACGATCAGGCAGGGAACTATAGATTCATCAACTTTTAAAGCATCATGTCAAATAGTAAGTATACTTCTGATTGACCATCATGAATTATCAGAGTAATTCTAATAGAGTAAGACCTATTAGTTCTTACAATTTCCAATCTTTAGAAAAACTTGTCCGCCACGATTATTTTTTAGAAGTTCGTTTTATTTCAACAGTACGAAACTTTGAAGCAACAAATGTATCTAATTTTTGATTTTTATTTTCTTATTTTTTGTTTAGGTTGTATCGTGTCATCGTCAGTGGATGCGTATAGTTTTCCGAGATTTTTGAGCAATTTTCGTGGAGTTCCTCTGAGTTTTGCCGAAAACTCACCACCCACCCAGAATTTAAATCCTACCACTACATTTGTGAAACTGCCATCCGCCGAGCATCATGTCAGATTTGCGTTGCCTCAAGATGCTTCCAAGCTGACATTAGAAGGTAAGAAAAAACGAAGCTTTATCATCTCTTAAGAACTTGTAGAAATTTATGTTAAATGGGAAATTCGACAATTGAACGAATTCACTTTTGTAATTAAATCCAATTGAAAGTCTTTTAACCACTGCAAATATATGTAACAACTTTTTAACATCGTTGATAAACGAATTGGTCTTTATGACACTTCATTATATGAAAAATATATTATCATTATTACATATTTAATCACCAAAGAGTAATCACAAAAGATATACTAACATATTGTATAATTGGCAAATTATTTTTGAATTTAAAAAAAAAATCCATGGTTTCCTATTATTTTAGTAATTAAACCGTATTTTAATTTCCGATTTAATTAAGTGACAGTTAACTTGAAATGATAGTTACTTCGAATAACTCAATACGTATAGGGATTTTTGTATTTTCCCTGCTACTTGTAGTTTTTATTTTACCCAACAAGAGAAAATGATATAATTCTAATTAATTACAAACTATAACATTTCTATAAAATTTCATTTGATATCGCAGTCGAGTTAGAAAAATTGTTAATAACTCACGTCATCAATGCCTAAAATTTTACCTCACCTTCGAATGTAATTAATGACGAAATATGGAAAATGATAGGGCTATAAACTTTATATCGATAGCCATTACTTTACACAAGTAGTGCATAAAATCGAATATTATGGCAACATTTGAATGTTTGCTCTATGTAGTAAAGTTTTCCAGAGTTTTCCCCATTATTAAAATATTTCATTCCACAACAGCTAAATTACAGAATCCTTGATATTCACCAGGGTTCGTGCTTGACAGAGAAGTAATTTGCCATCACGTAGCTCTGTGGTTTTCCACGCCCATCTAAACTTGCTCTAACCAGAGTGCAATTTGCTTTATCATATGCAAACATGATCTTTTACGTTATCCAAAGTTGACATTGCAGAAACTCCAAACTCATCATGATAGGGCCTACCTACCTGTCATTGTTTTCAGTAGTTCATATCTTGACTCCCTGGTATAGGCGCGATAAATAATTTCAAAATACTGATGAAAAGTCATCATCTGCGTATCATTTAATGGAAATTTGAAATTTGAAAATTGAAAATTGAAACTTACTATGGTTTCATAAAACAAACCGTCATGCAACCTTTCATTTAGTAAATGGTAATGATTCTAATTCATGGCACAAGAAGAAAAATATACTCAAAGAAAATTCTGACCTTTTGATCCTCCAACAATGTAAGCAATTCAACGCCTGCATTTTTATGATTCTAACAGGACACAATTCATAATCAAACTATTTCTAAATAATTTATGAAGAAATCAGTAATGTCACAACAAGTCCCTCCCTTCTGTATGTATACAGTACGTGCTATTTATTTTGCTTACAAAATAAAATAGCTTCATATATAGACAATAAAACCCAGAACCACCAAACTGCAAACAAAGTTCACTTTCGATTTTTATTTTTTTTACAAAACGAAATTGCATTCAGGGTTTGGTCTGTTGATGCATAATGTTTACAGCACAAAACAAACGTCACTAAATGTTAAAACGAGCATTGTTTGCTCTTGTTTTTTATATCATATTTGCACATTTCCCGTTTGTAAGCACTACGTCGAATTCTCTAGATTATTGCATCAAGTTTTATTGGAAATTGGTATTTGCATGACTTTCACCCGCTTCTGATAACGAAACGAGCAGCATTTTTATATAATACAATATCACGCAAGTAAAACTTTTGTTGATAATCTTTAATCTGATAAAATGTGATGTTTCAAGGTGGACTATTAATAAATATATTAAATATATATTTGTATGCGATGGAATTGGGTTGGGAAAATTGAACGCCCAGAAGCCCATTTAAAAACGTCGATCATACTATACCATCTTTCTCGATATAGAATTATGAAAAATTATAAAAATATCCTAAGTATTCAGTAATTCAAAATGCCAAAACAGTTGTTAGTAGACAAGATGGCGGAAAGAAGTGCCCAAAAATCGAAAAATGAGGATACCAAACATGTATTTTTAAATGAAGTAATTAAAAATACACTTTGTCTGACAATGTCTTTTTTGACAAATCGTTCGTCCCGATTAAGTGAGTTTAATATTTACATGTATTTATTATGTGGCGAGAGTTTTATAACATATGGGCTAGGTGTACTGGTGCAGCCATATCTTCAAACAGTATAGAAAATAAAGTTGAAAAAAATGATAAATACTAAAGTTCGTCACTAGTGGCATGAAAAACAAGCCAAAAAATAAATAATTACTCATGACGAATACATGTTCAGTTCCTGTTTCTGAAAACTACAAGAGAGGAATTTTCTCATTTTGTGTACTCAATGATATGACTAATAACGTTTCGATCAGGTATAAAAATAAAGCACCATAAAAGTAAAACCACCGTTATCGCGACAGCGGGTTAGTGATAACAAAATGGCATTAAATTCAACATTGAAATTCAATGTCTTCCTAATGTCAACACTATAACCGGTCCCATTCAACAGCGCGAGATAGTTGATAATAATTGACCCGTCCTATGAATTGAGATATAATTTATTGTGAACCTTAGTCACTGAATGAAATATTAAAATGATTATTCGATTATACCAAAAAAAAAAAAAAACTGTCAACGAGTCGCAATGTTCGAGAGACAATTGCCAAATTGATAATATACCTGTATATAAATTGTAGTTGTGAAATCACCTTTATCAGGTGCATTAGTTGTCTCAGAAATTTATCTTTCACGGGAAAAATTCCACGTGTATTCAACGTGATTGTTGGGTTCGGTTAAGTTTCACTTTAAAAAAAAACCTGAGCTAGATGACAATTGCCTTGCCTGTACCAAACATGACATTCATTCACTTGAAAAAAAAATAGATGACCTTCTCCTTGCAAGATTACAATTTCGTTTCCCATCATATTATCTAGCCCTTGGTTAAATGCTAAGGTTATTAGAGATAACTGTGAAGTTTAAATGCCAATCATTTTTATACGGCTACAACAATCCTTTTAATCTTAATAAAAGTTTTTAACGAAACTTGTATTAGCAAAACTGAAGAAAAAAGCTCAAAATAAAGAGTTTACATCCATTGTTAGCAAATGTTCTAAGCGACATGATTAATGTAATTTTCAACAAAAAACACATTTTTAGTAATATGCAAATATGCTTATATTCTCTTTTGTTGTCATTGCAGATCGCTATTCCAGAGATATGGGGGATGGAGTTTGGCATAACGGTGCCATCAAGGAGGAGGAGTTTGAGCGGTTAGCGGTATACACTGTCCACGATCAACCATGTGAACCAGGAGAAAGGAATAAGGCCGAGTGCTCCCTCCCTCGGAACCTTATTCTCAAGCCATCCGAGGCCCTACAAGATGTAAGCATCAAATTCATTGAAGCACTGCTTTGATAATAACCAGTCACCTTAATGATAATTGAGCTTACTAATACTTGAATCCTTTGTCTTTTTTTTGGCTGTGGCAATTTTTTCCACTCACAAGGTGTACTATGATCATAATGTAAAAGTAAGTAAAATCCTAATTAATAATTGCATGTTTTATCAAGCTTTCTATCGTCTGCCTAACACCGCAGCAGCTAAGAATCCCAAAAGGCCATTCATATATATCTGTGTTACATGAGAATACAATTAAAGTCACTGCATTACAGCAATTAAAAAAATAAAATAAAAATGATCTAAGATAAAATTTGTAAAGCAGGACCAACCTTAGTAATCGATGTTATAAACTTTAGTCAAGTACATGTACAGATTAAGAGTTATCAATACCAAGGCGAAAAGCAAGATACACTATGTTATGCGGTAAAGCCCAACTAATTTTAGAAGTTTTATCTTTTGAACAAAGAAAGAGAAACTACAAATGAAAAAAAAACTATTCGCTTTTGACGACTGCTGAATCAGCTTCTAAGGCAACTTGACCTCTATCTAAATTTGTTACCAAAAATTCCTTCAAACTTTGATAATTACAAAGATAAAAATTTCATTAATTTGAAAATAGTTTCAAGAACATTTAAAAAAAAAATGTTGCATTAAGTCATAGAAAGCTCACAACAATTTGAAAATACAAATAGAGACCATAATTCCACGCATTAATTGGTATTAATTTTGTTATATCAGCAGGCAATCGGAGTTTGGAGTACGGATTACATTCCTCGAGGAACGAAGTTTGGACCCCTTGTTGGGGAAATGTATTCCAAGGATGCAGTACCCAATCGAGAAAACCGAAAATACTTTTGGAGGGTAAGTGTCATTTTTGCATTGTACCCAACACGCCAAAAAGTGGAGCATTTGAATATTCTCCTTCATTCTTAACTCATCTAATTCGCCATCCCTTCCTCGTTTAGATTTGGGAAAACGAAGTACTTCAATACACCATCGATGCTTCGAACATTAGCCAGAGCAACTGGATGCGCTATGTCAATCCGGCATATTCAACAGTCAACCAGAACCTCGTTGCCTATCAGTACAAAAGGAACATTTATTTCTACACCATCAAGTCCATTCTTCCCAATCAGGAACTATTAGTGTGGTACTGCCAGGAATTTGCAGATAGGCTCAACTATCCCACTACTGGAGAGCTGATGCTGCAGAGGATACGTAAGTAGTTTCTTGGAATTCTGATTTACCCAAAGTTAGAACAAATATATGGCATATAAAATGTTATCTCCAACAAAATAAAACAAAATTATGTGTGGCAAAGTTCTTGATGGGGCCATTATAAATATATATGCCCCAACAGCTCAAGGATAAGTCAAAGCAAAATGGAGGTGGAAAGGGGTTCACCACCATAAAACTTGATATATTATAATACAAATCGTACAAGTACTTGATCAATAGCCAGTTACAATGGGTTTTGTTGACAACCTGTCTCTATCCTCATCTAATTAGTTTGCATCAATTTATTTTATTCTACAGGCCAGGTAGAAGTGACTCCCGAAAGAGATCCATATTATATTGGGTCATCCCGTCAGAATCAGCCTACGCCAACTGGCACAGATGGCAGCGTACGATCGGACGAAGGGTACCACAGTACCGGCTGTCCAGAAGACGCCTTTACCCCACCAGAAGATAGTGACAGCGACAGCGAAAACAACTTCGTGTTGGATTACAGTGTCAAAAAGCAGGAGAAAGAGGATCAGGACAGTAAAAACGAGTTCAGAAAAGTTAAAATAAAAATCCCAAAGGCATACACATACCGCAAAAGCAAACCTTATGATTGGGTAGACCATGAACCCAATAACAGCAGTAATAGTAAAAACAACAACAACAACTGCAAAAGCCCCACCAATGACAGTGCCGACAAAGACACTTCGTATGCTCTTCCACAGCAGAGTAGCCCGACGAACTATGTGAAGGCAGTTTATACCTATGCCGAAAACCGTCTTCCTACCCACCGGCCAGAACTCATCTATGCTCAACATCACATGTCTGGCTCGCGACTACGCTCTCCATATGATAGCATGGACCAAACGATAACCTCCGTGAGCCCAAAGCCACCGACGGGTGGCATCCTGGAGAACCTTTTACTGCGCAGAGTGACCAACAGCAAAGAAGCTGTTAGTGGAACCTCCGAGGATGGCAATGCTGATGCCGAAGATGAAATGGTGAGCAGGATCGCCAAAGACTCTAGAACTTCTCCTAGCAACCCTGTATTATCCAACAGCAACAAGTTTGAGTATAATAACTACAAAGAGCCAGTGAAGGTCATCGTTACCAGCGAACCTCCACCCAAGCCTGACTCTAATACCTCGGAGAATCGCCATATATTCCATTATAAGAAAAACTACCGCTACTACCAGCAAGAATCAACACAGCTGAGCCCAGACTCCACGGCGCCCAGCAAACCTCCCCAGCAGCCTGTGGTATCCACCGGCGGTTGTGGGCCGTTATTTGGGTACCCCAGCCCTGTAGTACCGCCAGTAATGGATGATGTAGCTTACCAGCGTATGTTCGCCCCCACACACTTCAATAGCTTCTACAACACCCCGAACGGCAGTGTGGACCAACACCCACTGTCAAGTGCCAACCACTATGCAAAAGTGGCCAACTTTCCTAATTATCCTCACCCCCATCACCCTGGTCCTCATCCCTGCTATCCCCATGGAATTGTAGACCCTGGACCCATTTCTCCGGGTAGGCATTTGCTGCCCGGCAGCATTGTTAATTTTCACAGAATGTCTCCGCACCTGGAAATTCACTCCCCGGGTGCTGATCACCTAAGTAATGGCCAACTGAGCCCCGGCAGCGCTGGGGCCCTCAGCCCTGGAGGCTCTTCCCATGGCAGAGGTTACCGTTCCTTGCCCTATCCACTCAAGAAAAAGGATGGCAAGATGCACTACGAGTGCAACGTTTGTTACAAGTCCTTTGGTCAGCTGTCTAATCTAAAGGTCCACCTGAGGACCCATTCTGGGGAACGGCCCTTCAAGTGCAGCGTCTGCTCAAAGAGCTTTACCCAGCTGGCCCACTTACAGAAGCACAACCTGGTGCATACAGGAGAGAAACCACACGAGTGTAGCATCTGCCTGAAGCGCTTCAGCAGCACAAGCAACCTAAAGACCCACTTACGGCTGCACAGTGGCCAGAAGCCATATGCTTGCGACCTATGCCCAGCAAGGTTCACCCAATTCGTGCACTTGAAGCTGCACAAACGTCTTCACACCAATGATCGGCCATACACTTGTCGTTCGTGCAAGAAAAAGTACATTAGTGGCAGTGGCCTTCGAACTCACTGGAAGACCACCAATTGTGAGCCCAACCCCATTGTTAAGGGTTCAGAAAAATTCCCACTAAACTGCGATTTTATGTCTTCCACGTCGTCCAATGACAGTGACAAGGATTGCAGGTCCATTGACATGGGTAGCCCACCACCCAAAGACTTGGACAAGATGAGCGAAGGCATCGAGTCGCCCCATTCCCACGAGTCATACGAGTCCAGAAGCCTGGAGCTCAAGAGTTCCAGTAGTGCACCTTCATCGCCAGATGACCAACACCTGGCCAAATTGCGTGCTCAAGTGCCCGACCACTCTGAGGACATTGATGTGGGCAGTCCTCCGCCAAGGAACATATCCAGGTCGTTGGACCACGACAGAATGTCCCCTGACTATGGTCGGGAGGAAGCGATGTACAGGGGTCCGCACACGTATGATTTTCACCTAGCCAATGCCCACTATCAGGAGAACGACTCCGGGGAATCACGTTCCAAACTACTCACCAGGCCCCAGAAAGGTGGCGCCAACAGCAGACCGACGTCGCCAGTCCGTCATATGGAAGCGAGCCTTCCAAAGATGGTTAAGTGCGAGGACAGCATGATGCAATGTGAGTCACCAAGGGCAAGAAGCGTCGCCCAAGAAAACACTGATCATATGTGAGCTGATAAGTTGAGCTTCTTAGGGACCTAGAACACATCCTTCACACATGAGGTTTTTTACCATATTCTGTAGTGGTTCGTTCACACCATACGGTCATAATCGGTTTTATGGAATAATTACCGTTGCCCTATGCTCCATTGTAGAATATGGTAAAAAGCCTCGTCCGGCAAACCGGACAATATGGCGTGTGTAAGGACTGTTACTGATTGTTGTTGGCTTAATGTTATAAGTTATTTATTGAACACCTGCAAAATGTGGCATTTAGGAACGGATCGACCCTCGCAAGGTGTTTGATCCGTCATATTTATTAAACAGAAGGGAGCTCAGGTGTTTTCTCCATCTTCTAGCTTTTTAGTGAGCGATGATAAAATTATTTGACCATCGCGTTTTTATTTAACTCGCCATAAGCATCAAATATAACTGCGTGTATATATATGTAAATATATTTTATATATGCGTGTGATCTCAAATATACATTCCCGGTATTAATTTCATTGCTCGTTTTTTTAATCAAAATGCTTAGAGGAGAGGCTTAAAATTATAAAGTTTGCTGTTAAACGACGTGAAAAGCTAAAGCGTGAATCTTTCTGGGTTTATTGTCATAGTTATTTTATAAAGAAACTTGAAAATGACAATTTACCAAAACGTTCTTGGTGGCTAAAACATTGAAAGCAAGATTCGCACTTAAGTTTTCTTACATTTGTTTTTTGAACGTCATATATTATTTTATCGTCGAGATAAACTTATCTGACTGCCTGTAACAATGCAAAACTCGATAGTATAATATAAGCGTTATCAACACAACAAATTTATGCTTTTCTTCATTATTTATAAATGTGATCTCAAAAGTCAACAAACCGATTTTATAGCGGTCGAATAACAAGTAATTTTTTACTTAATAAGCAAAATCAATTGTAAATAGCACATTTTATATCAGATAAATTTTTAAAGTTTGAGATTGTCCAAAACACATAAAAAACTGCAAAAAAATGAATAGCCGAAAGTGATCAAAAAGTGAAATACAGCAAACTGTTCAAAGATGCCACATTCAGATGTTTTCACTAGACTAAATCATGTTTTACTGAACGTATTTACTGATTCGTTATATACTGATTCGTAATTTTGTTTATCTTTTACATTCAATATTTTTCTCTCACTTTTGAGATCAAAAATATTTTTTGGTAGCAATCATATAGTAAATAGTGTGATCTTTGGTCGCATTTTTCAAAAATTGTTTAATGACGACTTACCATTGGACACACGACATTAGTTTCGACATTCTACATTCAACATAATGTTTGGGATTGTCACAAATACATCAAAAAGTGAAATACAGCAAACTGCTCAAAAATGCCACATTCAGATATTTTCACTAAACTAAAGCATGGTTTTGTGAAAATATTTTTCTTCGTAATTTTGTGTACTTTTTTACATTTAATACTTATCAAAAATTTATCAATAAATATTTTTTGGAAGCATCATACAGTAAACAGTGTGATCTTTGGTCGCATTTTTAATTGTTGTATATAGCAAACTGACCATTGCACACAACGTTATTCATAAATATTCAACTATGTTCAATAAGCTCAATTATCTTCATAAAATATCATTGAAATCGCAATATTAATACATGTGTGCACCAGAATTCAAAAACCGTATATTTCCGAATCCATTTAGGGTTTTCGCTCTTTCTGTATATCCGCTCTGACCCTTCACTGCGCAAAAGTGTGCCGCTGTGGCACACAGGTTGAAAAACCCTTACTACAATTCATTTGTAAGGGAATGTTTAACCGTTTTAGCAGTGCAAACTTATCTATTAAGAACTGTATAATATATATTCTCCTGTTCCCTTTTCTGTCAGAAAAAGACATATATGCAACTTTGTGTTGTACATTTTGTATCCTCTTTGTAAGAGATGTTTATTGTATGCATTATGCACAAATTTTCTGTTCTGCAATTTTTAGAATGAAATGCTGAGATTTTTGTATCGCTATATACTTCATATTTTAGGTCAATATCATCATACGTTACTGATCTGATCATGTCATAGTTCAAATATGGATTGTATTTTGAAATATTATTATCACGGAGCGTCCATAAAAACGGTAATTGTTTGGAAAAGTAATTTCCGATGATTAAAGACTTTCGTGAACGCTCTGTTTATTCATATAGCCATAATCTAGGGCTGCATTTGAAAATAGGGTATTGCATTTTATTTTCCATTGATGTTAAAAAAGAACTACAGGTGGCATTATTATTATGTCGGTAGAG
Source organism: Ophyiulus pilosus (assembly GCA_033995625.1). Classification (NCBI taxonomy): domain Eukaryota; kingdom Metazoa; phylum Arthropoda; class Diplopoda; order Julida; family Julidae; genus Ophyiulus; species Ophyiulus pilosus. Next base: position 130,246 of record JAUJYV010000044.1, on the reverse strand, counting down.
GCATAAAAAGTGTGAATTATTTGTCACAAAGACAAACGTTTTATGCAAGTGGAAATCGCGATGAAATTCTTAAACAAACTCTTTTACTAAATTGCTAACTGAGATTTTTTTATAAATTGGCACTAAGCTTTGGTGCACAATTCATTGTGGTATAGTATGTAGTACTGGTATTATTTATAAAATGAATTTTAATTCTGTGATAAATCTTCTGTGCTTATTAAAACTGCATCTGAGGACGGCTCAAGCACTGCCTTAAGGAAGAATTTGCAGAAGCGTAGGTTAGAATTTTGTATTATTATTAAGAGCTTAGTACAAATTTAAATGCTATTCCCATAAACATTCCGATATTGATGATAATGTCACATTGTTGATGCAGTGTTTTTATGCAAAGATTCCCGTAGGAATTTTGACCAGTTTCCATACTTTTGTAAACAAAGTTTATTTAGCAGCCTTAAATACTTGTATGTCCAGTGTAGATTCACTCTTCAGTTATCATGTTTATAAATTTTAATGTATTTTATAATCTGTGAAAACTGCGGGCAGTTTCAATTGCGTATTGTAATAAATATAAAATGATGTTATTTTATTAAAAAACAAAATGATTGCACATCTCTAGAAAATTTTCTTTTGTCAGAGACCGATCGGGAAGCTGAAAAATCAGTTATGACCAGAATTAAATGATTTGGAATCAAATTCTTATTGCTCACTCAACGCGATGAGTGGAGGTCAATCTTATCAGTGGATCAAGTGATCAAGTGGTTGGATTGATAGGCGAGAATGATCCTTTAACACCATATTTCCAACAATGATATTGAAACTAACTGCTGATATGTTAAAAAAGTTACAAGCCAACAGACTATATGAAAAATCTACTTACCAATGGCGCAGGTAGGTCATGCAGCTCTTGTACCTTTTCAAGATTTGTGATCCATCGGCATTAGGTTTATTAAAAAACCAGCCAGTAAATAATTTACTTTTTTAAATAAAATAATAATAAGACAAACATAAAATGATAAATCAGATGGCGCGTTGAAATGTTACAGTTCAAACACTACTGTATCCTACCACTTCGCGGATGGCTATAGAAGTAAACAGGCAAGAGGCCTCTGAAAATACTACGTACTTATATGTCACCTTGAAACACGTTATGCTGTTACTATAAAATAGTGCAAGTTGGTCAAAGGCCAAATTTGACATTGAATTCCATTAGAGGTGATAAATTAAACCTACATGTAAATTTTCAGACTTTATAAAACTTTTTTTTTCTAAAATTGTAACGTTTATTTACTTTTTTTTATCGTCAGACATACTCTAGATCGACGGACAACGAATGAATGAAATAAAAAAGCACCTGATTTCAACATTAATTACAAGACATGATATAAAACGAATTGGGTGCCATTTTCAACAACATGAGTAAAGAAAAGTCTTATTCCGGTACCCCAGGAGGCATAAGTGGCCATTAGCATTACATTTTAAACATGGCATCGACCTTTACTTCCAATATTCAAGTGTATTAATTGAACAAAACGTCTCGATACGTAAAGCTTGAAGTACAAGGACGCGGCCATCTTGAAAATATCACGGTAATGGCTAATACTCCACCAGGTGATGCTGAGAAGGAATACTGCCCAATTCCAACAAGGGGATTGCGGCATAACAAGTAAAATTAACTATTGGGGGTAGATTATTGCACATTTTTAAAAATATTTCAACGCTGTGTGGGGTGATCCAAATATTATATCAATATTGTGAGTATGGTCATATACTGTATAACGTACGCGAATTCATCTTTTACATTGATCACGTTAGGTATAGTGCGTATAGACAATTGTAATTTTCTTACAACTTAATCACATGATGTGGTATAAAAGGCATTTATTGCACGACTTTTAATTTTGATTGATTGCAACATGGATTTGATAGACAAGTAACAGTTTTTCAACCAGCGTTTGTCTATCACATAATTGAAAACTAGAACCGCACGAACCACATCACACAAGAAAAATCGACCATTAAATCGTTTAACATAATAAATCATGAGCTATGCAAAACAAGAATAATTTTTAATTTTGCATGAAAGTAAGTAATGTTGCCGAGAACAATTTGAGAGTTTAGATGAATGCAAATTTCATCAGTTACCTTTTTTTTTTTTTGGATCACCCTTATTTCCCAAACAAGAGAAGTTGATAAATTAGGCTAAAGTTAGCCAAGACAGAGAGTTAAAAGTGTTGAAGTCAATGTACTAAAAACATCTTGGAATGCGACCAATTTAAACTTACTAGCTTTAAGCAAAAATGGGTGACGATTGCTCATCTTAAATTAACTTCACCTATACAAATTGCGCAAATCTTCGCATATAAGGGCCATCCGGTTTGAATGAGCCCAAATCAGAAACTGTCATCCCGCATGTGTTTATCCAAAATTCATATATGCTCATTTTAAAGTATTTTAGTAATAACTATAATAATTTAGGTTAATGTAATTTGGCGGGAAATCCCACGTTGCAGATACGTAAAAAAACAAGATGGTGGAGCATATTGCACATGATGTTTTGGTTACTTATTTCTGAAATTATGGAGTATTGAAAACCCCTTCCTCCATTTAGAAGTTAATGAACCACAGATAGGAGGGCATCTTTCAAAAAGAAAAGATGGTCGTAGTTTATTTTGAAACTATAATTATATTAATATAATTTGACTGGAGATCCCACGTTGCAGATACGTAAAATCCAAAATGGCGGAGCAAAATGCTGGAATTTTTTGGTATAACACTTATTTCTGAGGGTATGTTCTGGTTCCTTAGTCTATTTAGAACTTAATAAACTGTTAAGACAGTAGAAGTTGTTATATTTCGAAACTTCAATGTGGATGACCCTTAATACGAAAATGTGACTTTTATTTGCAAACACAACAAAAAAACAGATACTTGCTATGAAATGTCATTGAATTGTTGGAGAGAGATCAAGTTTCTCTATCTTGGGAAAACTGTTCAAAGCTGCCAAGTAATAAAGCGTGTGAACAATCATAAAATAACTCGTATTTACAATTTACGTTAAAATATGGCTAGTGTGATGAATCTATTGGAGCACTTGTCAAATTATTGCAATAATTTATACATTTTTAACTGTGGTAATTTCAAAATCACTACCGTTGCAGAAAAACATTGTCATGAACTAGTCACAAACTCTTCCGAGTTTGGGAACAAGAAAAGATCGAAAACATATTATGGAATTTGTTTTTGACCACATTTTTTATAAAGTTGGTGACTAATTAATGACTTTCTGTGTGGGTAATCTCTCCTGAGAAAAATTGCTGCTGATATTAACCATAGCTTAACCACATTGGCTGCATTATAAAAGCCCAAAATAACTCGTTAAAAGCAATTGCACTAAACATATTCCACATAAAGGCTAATTTTATAGATGAAAATTACCCTAATTGCATCGACCCAAATCCTACAAGGAAATTATTCAATAATCCATTGAATTTTCGCATTTTAACAGAAAATTCCAATAAACAACGTTCAATTCTATTCTTGATATACTTGCATGTCTAACCTTGAAAAGTCTAGAAATAATTTCGCTACATGATTGCAATAAAAAAGAAAAAAAAGCAGCGATACCAATAGTCACCAACTTGAACAGGTTGGACATAATTTCTTTAGAAATAAATGCCAAACTCCGCACAATTAAAAATAAAAACGTTGCTTGGCAAATCCGAGCAACTGACAATTTGTTAAATTTACATGAAAAAAATAAGGGGGAAATCTAAAATGTAAAATGAAATGACTATACAATTAAGACAATGAAAATGACCTCACCAAACAAACAAAGGCAATGAAGGAGGTCTTGTTAACCTACTACAGGGCACAGAAAACAAGCCCATTGTGGGTTAATACAAAAAAATCTAAATAAGGAAAAAAAAAATGTACACGTTAACGAAACATTGTCTCCCACCGAGAACATTCTCCATATAAACTGAACATAAATTTTAAAAAATAAGACCTGTAAACCAGTAAATGGCTGTTGACAGAAGAGCTGTACATTTCGCACATCTCTCAAACGATAAGATGCTGTGCATCGTTATATCAATTGGCACATGGTGAATTCAAGGCGAAAATATGAATTAGTACATGTTAAAAAAGCCATCGAGTTCCTAAATAGTATACACAAGATGGCATTGAAAACCGTTAATTTACCTTTTTAATTGCATTGGTTATGGGGGGAAAAAATGCTCAAATTGCTGGCAGGAAATCAACTGCACCATTGTCCAGATAAATTAAAAAATATATTGAATTTGTATGATTTGAATTGATTTGTTTTAAGACACTACTATAACTAGAAATTTATTCAACTTACTTTCGCAACAAAATTAAGGCTTTTTTTAAATATTTCTTCTCCTCAGAACCAATGAAAGTTGTTAATTTTATAGTCACCATTTCCAATATTAAATGCTACGCACGTATGTAAACAAATAACAATGTAACGTTAAATTCTGTGCAAAAAAAAGAAAAAAAAAGACATTTGAAGTATGGCACTGAAATTGACAGTAGATTCGAATCAGGGCATTACCTTACTGGAGAAAAAACCACTTAAAAGATAAAAAATATTTCCAAATAAAATAAGTACAATTCACATGACACGTGTGGAATCAAGAGAGAATGAGATTCGTAGATTGCGAGAAGGATTTTCTCAGCTCTCAATGCTCAAAGGCTCATCGGACATTTTCTTAACAAACAATCTTATGCCTTAATAGCCCATTTGTTCCACACTGAACACTTTTGTAATAAAGGGGATAAAATATAAAAGATAACTAATTACAACCTAAGCTAATCCGAGATTCTGGTTCTAGTTAAGTATAAGTATTAGCTGCTGCAGCTAGTGGACTCCAAAATCGGTTCTAGCTAATGTCATCAGCTGCCATCAGATGCATATATTAAAAAAAGACTTCTTAAAAATATGTATTTGAACAAAAATGAGCCAAATTTCCTCGCATAAATAATGACCATTCATGGAGCAATAAGAAACTCGTAACAATAGACTGAGATTCAACCCTCACCAGACTTAAGTAATCGGCATTGTTTTTTCCTTGCCAGCAGACTACTTTCAAAAATGTCGCTACTATTTTTATATTTTGAAAAAAAGGTGACCTTGCTGTAAAAAATAATCATAACCACGCAGAAAATTTTAAGTATCAATATTTTGCACTGTAAGTACACGTTTTGTCAAGTAGAATTTAAGTAGCAGGTCTTTAAGCAGAACACCCTTTGCATATGCATAAGATAACAATAAGTTGCCCATAATCACGAGGTTAACCAGTTTAGTTTGGCGCCCAATTGGCTAACTATTAACAAGCAACTAGCACACACAAAATGAAAAAAAGTCTATCTAAAGGAAAGTTATATGCCACACTTGCACGTGAGAACATAAAAGTTAAATATTTTGTCTATCATGGCAAACCAGAACGAAATTTATTACAGCTGTAAGTTTTTTCTTGAACACTACCATAAATTTATTAAAGTTAAGAATGCAAAACTTTAATTCAATCCACTTTTTTGTTCTCACTTTGCAAATACAGTATTTAACCTCCTCTGTGTGCAATAATTCAGTTAATCAAATCTTTCGATTAAACAAAATAATAAAAATCGTTGGCAATTTTTGTGGAAAAACATTGCAGTCGACTGAACAGCACCTTAGTCACTTAGGGTCCCAGTCATTACGTAGAAGCCTGTTAACCCTACTCAAGTGTCCAAATTTATATAATAAACCAATTATTTCAAACTGGTTGAAACTTGACAAAGATCTTGTCACTGGACTCCTTCCGAGAAGCTGTAAGGAACAGTTAGCGGACAACAAAAAAACCATCACAATCTGTGGCACAGGTCATGTAAAAACAAAATTCTGCTATCGCTCGAATGCCCCGTAACTCCATCCATGTGCTAAAACGTGAGGCGAGCTAGTCATTAGGTTATAAGATTGGCACCGATAGTTAGCTAGCTCGATAAAGACATGATGAAAAATAAGCATATAAAAAAAAGAGCGAGAAGTGCGACACTATTCAGCATTATAAAAAGCAAGGAAAGACAAGGCGTTAACAAGTCGTTAAAGCCTCGAAATCGACTGAAGAGTAGAGAAACATTAGTTGGCCGAGCTTTTGTCTTCTAGGATAATAACACGCACAAATGGAGCGATAGGCTGGTAGTTTGGTTACGAACCCCAATGGTCAGAGTCGGTGATATGTTGCGGGAAGGCTTGGTTGGGAGGGCACTTGGTTAGTTGATTATCTTCGTAAGACCACGGTAACTGTATGTGTGTGTGCAGCTTTATCCACGAGCCCGTGCAAGGGTGGTGGCACGTGCGAGCGTTCAAAACGAGACACAGGATAGGTTAGTTGCCAGCCGTTGGCTAAAGGGGGTTACCACGTGTCAACAGAGAAAAAAAAAGAAAAAAGAAAAATACGGATGTTAGTTAGTGTCATTCTTATAATGTCAATAGTATCAATAATAACGAGAGAATATTAGGAAATAGCATTTAATTTTTTACTACGCAAATTGATTGTTGTTATTAAGGGATTGCTGAAGTAAAGTTTGCAATTTTAAGATTTAGAAAGACGAGTTATCTTTCCGAATTTTTTAAAAAAGTCAAAATTTCTCGAACATAACGTTGCAATTTTACTTTATCATTCCCTTAAGGCCTCGCTTTGAAAAAGTCAGGAAAACCAGCATAATATGCAAGTTTATGAGCTACATATTTGGACAGCAAAACCCCCACATGCAGTCAACGATTTTTTTTTCTAAAAATTTGTATTTCCAAAACTAAAGTAGATGAGTAAAGTACGTGAATTTTTAAATTAACCAAGAACTGCATGCACTTGACAATAGCATGAATGGGGGTATCAGACTTTCGTGAATAAAGGTCCAAAATGTGTCGTTCACACCTGAATTGATCCTACTTTTTCAAAGCTGGGCTTTAGATGTTATTATTCAGTAAACAGCAGGGAGTGCTATTAATTAATTTAGTCGATATTTCAACTAACAGTCATGTACCAAAGAAAAGACTTTGAAAGAAGCATATCACCTGCACCGTTAAATTGTGAGATTAAAAAGTTGGAAGGAGGTAATTAATTCATTGGCCACTGTCATTTGGTCCAGGTTTTTGTGAAGCAAGAGCACAACATGAGAATGTAGTGGGAACACAATTAAGGAGCATTACCAAAATGTGGAAAAGCGACCGCCATGCTCCACATTTCAGTCCTATCAGCACATTTTAAAGCAATACTGTCCATACTAATCGCATTTTTAATTTTCAACTAAACTGCTCCCAGAAGTATTTTACTATGACACCTAACAGCAACCCTCACATTGCCATTTTGGTTTTAATATCAAAATGAAAATTAAACGGTTGATGGCGGTTTTGGGTGTCAGATTACCATCCATGTTGAGGAAAGTTGCACGAAGAAAAGCTTAAAGAAATGAAGGGTGCCACGACTGTTAATTTTTGTGTTAAGCATTCATCAATAAGTTAGTATATCATTTTATTAGTAAAATGATAATAAATAAGATGCTATAAATATGGGGCATCTATCAGCGAGTTAGCTGTGCCCCCTTCCCCCAAGTATTTTTGCACAAATGTCACCGATAATATTCCGGGTACAAATCTTATATTAATCCCTACAACGAATGCAACTTATCAATAGAAATTACCTTGGCAAAACTCAAATCTTAAAATTTTCACAAGTTTTCTTTATTCCAAAGACGTGCATGAATGACCAAACTATACACATACAAAACAGCCTGAACCAAAAAAAAATTAACTTTTTTTTGTTTTCAAAATTTTTGCCCTTAAATAGATGGGGTGAAAATAGAAATTTTACAAAAATATTTAACAGTAACAATACAATCACACAAAATGCAGCACCAGTATCATTTTGGCAAATACCAAACTGGTGCGAGTGATAGTTTTCAGGAAATTTGACATACATAAATGTTTGGCATTTCCAACAAAATAATTTACACGAAAGTGTGCCATTAAATTTTGTCATGGAACAGCCAAGAAAAGAGGGGGGAATTTGAGCAACTGTTATGAAAACAAAAAAAATAACATGAGCAAATTACTTAGCAAGAGACGAGGAGAAAAATAAGCCATGAAAAAGGAATCGATTGGAATATGGTAAGCTTACATTTCAACCTCGTCCCTAATTTGTATTTATAATTTATGTTTCACTCATTCAAATCCATTCACTCACCAACTTGCGCTTGCATAGACATACAAATATACATAGATAACATTTATATATATAAATTTTTTCTTATAAAGATATATTGTTTGGTATAAAAATGGACAGATTTTATATTTGCATCCAGATATTTCACTTGGTCTCAAACATTCATTTAAATCTTGTAAAGAAAGCTTCTTCAAACCGTTTAAAAGTTCTGGCAGAGAAGGGCAACGGATAACGGTCGAACAAAACGAGTCAATGGACAAAATGCCACAAAAAGAAAATTTTGAATATTAGTAATCTGAGATGCCCCTGCCAAGAAATACCGGTATTGTTGACATTTCTGTTCACCGTGGTTGAGAAGCATTAGCTCCAGAGCTGAATTTTGAAACAAAATTGTGGGTTGATCAAAATAATTGACCATTTCAATCTTCAGTGGTAACAGTCTCTCGTAGATATTGTAACCGTCCCTTCTTTAAGAGGGGTAAATGAAGTGAAAATTACTTCACAAAAACTGGAATCAATGGCTAGATAATGACTAATGCTGAATGATTTGGGTTTGGTTTACATGAATTTTGTGAATGCGAAATCCTCATTGAATGCAATGAGCAATATTGACCAAAGTTGGATGAGAAATAAATAGGTTTTTTTTGTAACTCATGGCAAATTGCAATCTACGCACCCCTGGTGCATACATTGTTTCACAGAAAATGCGTCTCAACTGCATAGAATGGTTATCGATCAATAGAAAGCAGCACAACTAACCTGAAGTTGAATCTACGAGAGAGAACCAGCCCTCTGATAGGGGTGCTCTCTTAAGCCCAAATGTCTTCTTTGCTTGGCAAAGGTACCTACATTTGAGGGCGACAAGACATGGAGGATGGTTAGTTAGTATAGCCCCAACATCAAATTAATACAAACTGGCAAAGCCAAATCGAAATGAGTGGAGAATGGGAACTATAGTCTAGAGGTTGAGGGCGGGAACATTGCACAGAATCACTAGCACATCAGTAGCCCGCTCGCTACATATTGCCATAATGAAATTTAGCGAATCGATGCTCTCGGTGCTGAAGACTTCCCCCCCATTTAAAGAAAGGGGCCAGTTTGGGGCTTGCAAAATGTTAGTCCCTTCAAATATTACACGTTTTTGTTGGCATTAAAGCAGATGGCAACTGCAGCACCGAGTATGATTTTTGTGCAAACGCTTTGACAAAATGATCACACCAACGAGAAAATAAACATGGTATACTAAGGAAATATTCACCCTGTAATCCACCCACAAGATATATAGAGCAGTCACCTATATGCAAACAAACAACTAGTATAAAATAAAAAGATTGAAATAGGTGGGGGCATGGGAGGAAGGTTTGGGAAACATCATCAGTGTCAATATTTAAGAAAATGGGGTAGATCAGCGTGTTAATGTGTAAAAGACAGGCAAGGGTGTTAGGAGAAATGGGATCAAGAGTGCAACGATAAATCTACGAGGCAAGCCAGAAATCCTAAATTAAACTATTGGCCGATTAAATAGAATCACAGACCAATGGAATTGTGCACCTGAACTTAACTCTTAAAAGAAAATTACTAATGTAGGGCGAAAACCTGATTTCTAGTTATGTAGACATGAAAACTATCTAAAAACGAATTCCTACAACATTTTTATGACTTCGAAAGTAGTTTTAACTTTAAAATTTGTTTCAAATGGGTTGTTTTACAAACCCGTCGTATTCTTCGTTTAATTTATAAAGCTTCGATATTAGTTCACATAAACACTGTAAAATGGGAATCTTTCGTGTGGGGGAAACGCTATTCCCTAACATTTCTAAATGTATTATTAGCACATAAAAATTGGTCCCTTGTCAAACATTAAATTATTTTCAAACTAAAATACAACTTATTTTTTCTCCACAAAAAGTAGATAAAATTAACTGGGATCATGATCTAGCTCAAAATTGTCTGCAATGCCTCATGTATAGAATAGAGCATAGGGTGCAGCACGCCTAGACATGTATATTGATAGAAATTAATGGCAAGGAGCAATTTTAATAAACGAACCAAATTCAAAAAAGCCTAACTGGCAATACCTACACATACTCTAAGGAGAATTACAAAGATTTTTCAAAGCCCCTAATAAATTTAAATATACAAAACGCAATAACAGGAATCCTCAACTGCACCTATCACATAAATATATCATAAAAGGCTACAAATTTGATTCGTATATATTTTATTGCACCATATGCAACTACCCCTTTTTTTCTTGAATTTTTTTTGTCCGTATTTGATAATTCTACACTGCCTTCAATATTCCAACACTTATTTAAATGTTTCCATTAATAGTTGAGAATGCCCTCATCGTTTAATATCAAAAATACTTTCGATAACAGACATAGAAGGCCTATAAATAATTTTAAGTGTACCTGCACTGTGATCAAAAAAAGGTATAGCTACATATTATCAAAATTGAATATCGTATATTATTTCGCAAGCGATATAAAGGTGAACCCCACTAGATGCCCAAACCTACTGCAAGGAATTTACCTAAGGCTCAAGGTAATGTCATTATTGCACAAAAATATCTTGGTAAATAAGTAAAGACTCCTGTGTGGAGACTTTCGGTCCTAACTGCTCAACTAAGCTAGTCAATGTTTTCCTACCTTTAGCCGATAATGATAATAATAGTCTACTGATAGCGTATATTCTGGACTAAGAGGTAGCAACAGAGAATAGAACAGAAGTAATGACTAAGGATTTGGAACAAAGCATTTGGGGAACATTTGAGTGGTAAATAACTATACACAAATGTACGAAATAACAAAGAAATGCCCTATGGAAACAAAATTAAAATAAAAAAAAGGACGAAAATATATAAAGGTTTCATGTAATATATTTATATATATAATATATATTTGTGATGCTCTTTAACTTCGGAATGTTAACATCTCATCTCCACCTGGAGAATATATACATTTCATTTATTCCTTGGAGAGGGCAGGAATCCCAGTATAGTCATAGCAGGGAGAAATTAGCGAGAAGGAAAAAACGTTAAGCATGCCATTCTAGAGAGGTTTTGTGAAAACGTGCAGGCAAAAAAAGCATAACCAGCATTCAACAAGTGTGTTAATTGTATTACGAGAAATTAGCTAGCACAATCTGTTAATTAAGAATCTGTATTGTGAAGTTGGGGCTGGTAAGGGAGGAAGGGGCTCAATAACGGGAATAACAATTGAACAGACTAGAGCTACTCGAAGCAGATACAGATGACCACAGTGTTAAGTGTTATTTGTTTGATTATTGTCGTTATAACTAGAGTAACAGGGTGAAAGTTAACACTGAAAGGCAGAGACCAATTTTCGAAAAATTATTTTGAGCAAGATTTGGGGGGAAATGAGAAGCTGCTACAAGGTCTGCCAAGAGAAGCTTGGGTTGTACCAAATGGGAGAAAAGCCGTAAAACGGGAAAAATCGTCAAAATATAAGGTTGCCAATATGGCAAACCACATTAACAATAACATTAACAACAACAACGAGGAGAAACAAACTTAAACAAATCTCAACAGTCAGGTAGAATAGTTTCTCTCTCAATTTTCCAGCAACATTATAGAGATTCTCGTTAACATTTCAGGCTGGCAGCCAAAATCTTGAATGGGAGAGGTTTCTCTCCTTCGAGGCCCACCCCAAATTTCACTTGGATTTTTTTTTGTTATTATTCCCAGAGAGATGGCGTTGTGCAAGTCACTGCACATCAAAAGCCACGTAGGCAAAATGGTAGACTCGTAGGTGGTCATCTTTTTCTGCACTGCATATTTTGGGCTCTCTTCTACAGTCTGTAGAGGTGTGTTTGTGATGATATTTTGTTGTAGTAGGTAGCTAAATAGTAGGTACAAATAAGTAGGTAGCTAGTGGGCAGTTGGGAGGAACGGCGCCTTCATCATACTTATCGTGCAAATAACCCACCAGCTCCACTGTGGTCGATGCCTGGATACTCCGCCAATAGTGCGGGTGATAGGGTGGCGTACTGGTGATAATCCGCATAGGGCGCATACAGCAGACCAGCCTCTCCCGGTGCAATGAGCGGCGGTGGGCCCATGCCGTTGCTAAGTTGACCACTAACAGGAATGCGTGGGGATAAAATCAGAGGTGCTCCCAGAGGCGTGGTAGGCGAGCGTAGAGGCGAAGACAAGCTCATTGGCTGCGCCACCAAACGTGCCGTCTCTACAATAGAAACAAAAAAGTCGAAAACAAACGCAATTACAACGAACTCAAACTTTGATAGTCGGAGCATCGCCAAACGTTGTACAAATTTCAACAGAAAGCCAGCCCTTTCTCGGGAAGAATTCCAAAAGCGGGCAATCTGAACTTGGTGGCCCAGATACTAATTTACAAAATAAGCATTCATTAGACAACGAATCTTCAAACTTACGCGTGGAAAGCTTTGCACTGCTGTCTCTGTAGGTGCCATTGATGATGGCCAATTCCATTAGCTGTCGCTTTTTAAGCTCATCTTCACCATCAGCCTGAAAACAAATCAAAGCAAGCGGTTAAAAGCAAAACCTTATTCCGCATTGGGCTTAGGTACCCATCTTGCAATTTTTTAGATTGTGCCACCGCTCATTTTGGCATTATCACCAACAATTTACATCAACTTTTCCAGTAATTATTAATGCCCAGCATCGTCAATATTTCTACATGCCAAAAGTGACGATTCTAACATGGGCATTTTCATTGCAATTGCGACTGTTTGAACAACAGCATACACATTACTCATTCAATCGCCGTGTGCGTCGTACGTGTTATGCCATGCAACAAGTTAAAATCACTTGGTGGGGTGACGCTGAGCAGTGGCCATTGGCCAAACTTCATCGGATGTGCACGAGAAAAGACACGCCATAATGTATGACAAAGCCATTATTGGCTTACATCACGTAAAAACTTGTTAAAATGGGAGCCGTCAGTCTACATTAAGGTGCTATAAAGTTAAATCAGGCTTTGGACATGTTAATGCAGGCACGCGCATTGGGAAATTAAGATTTCAATAATGGCGTAGTGTTAATCAGACAAATCGAGCATGAAATTGTAATCGAAACAAAAAGTGGTGGGAGAGAAGGGGGAAAAAATGAATAACCTTGCAAAACTGGTCAGACCTAAATTTCGATATTAAAAAAAAGTTACAATATTTCCAATTCTGACTCCACCTTAGCAATCACACTTCGACATTGATTTCGTTAATAAATCGAAAAACCTTGAATGTTAATCAGAAAATTAAGTTTCCCAGATCGATATATTGGTAGACGAATTAAATGGCCATGCACCACACGTGCATTGTAAATTCAACATAATCGATTGTTATTAGTGGTGATTTGTTCCATGTCAGAATTTATAGTGGGACCAGTGAAAACTAATCAGACAAACCGCACTTAAAATAATTGCTGTTCAGGAATACCTGATTTCAACACGTCCACATTAAAAATAAATGGCAATTGACTTACTGCAGGCACCAATAACTTCTTGATTTCTTCAACAGCTCTAGCCAATTTCATAATTGCTCTGTTAGCTGAATCTTCTACTGTGATGAGCACGTGCAACTCGTCGTTGAGATGTTCCCAATTCGGTTTACCCCGATTCTGCTCTTCCTAGATTTGTATAATGAAAACAATGTACAAGCTCGCATTTGGTGAATACACGCATAATAACCTTAACACCTCCTGTCTTTCCACCAAAGGACATTGGTACACCGGTTCTGGAAGGCTCATCGCCATGAGAACTAACTACTGATGCCAGGTATACAGACAGCACTTAAATAGATGCAGAAGTTCCCTTAATGGGACCAGAAACTTTTAAAGTTGGTAAAATGAGATTCACTTCCAAACCATCATTTAGTTCTTAAAATATGATTCAAAAATCATTTATCATTGAAGGAACAAAGTGTTACGCTAATGATATTTACTGTATTTTTGATCCCAGGCATTTAACAGACCAATAATGTCTGGATGCCAACTTAACAGGATAGAATATAATGACAATTCATAAAAACTGATCATACATTACTAAACATTAGTTACAACGTGATATGCTACTATTTTAAATTGCATGTGGTAAACAGCTATAAAAATTGCTGATTGATATGGGGATGCCTCCTTTTCCCTCTTGACTTTCAAATTTGTAAAAACTTTAAAAAACGGCAATTTTTTCATAAAAAAAAAGTTATGGAAAACCAGCGGGAAATTTTCATTTCTCGCCTATACATGTAGAAAGCACAAACGAAAAAGGCCTAATGATGGCCTCTTAAAATTGTTATCATGGTACTTACACCAATGGCTGCTTGGATTATTAGAGTATAAGAAGATTCCAAAGGCAAGCGTGCAAAAAGAACTGGTATTAGTCAAGCATAATTATGGTTGCGAATGAAAACCCATCACATTTACTGCAGGGTTTGCAGGTATTTCAGAAGATGTTTAAACACTATTACAGCCCTACGTGAAAATAAAAAGCACTCTCACCGATATTATTATATAGATAAAAGCTTATCAAGTAGAAAAGTACCCGCGATGCACAAAAATGATAGAATGTAAGACTGTAATTTAAGCGTTAAGCACTACATTTAGAGACGCCTTTTGTTTTCTTAAAAATTGCCAATTTCTTTTAAAAAAAACTTACAAAAATGCCCATTTTTAACAACGATAAAAATGAGGCTGAAAAGAGCCAGATTGTAATTTAAACTATATTCTTCTTCACCCTAGAGACTAGTAGTTGCAGCCGGAAACGCCAATTTCAGCGGAAGTGAATGTGCGCATGCACACTAAACTTAATTTTTCGGCTGAAACTACTAGCTTTTCGCGTGAAGATGGCTGGTATAAGTGCTTGAACAACAAGCTTTTACAAAAGCAACCCAGCATTTAAGCTCAATGCCATCCAACATTGTTATCCGGATTGTAACAAAATGTGTAATCAATTTTAAATTAAGATATCAGTTCTAAATTTCCAATGCAATAAAAGGAAATTATATTTAGCATCATTAAACAATGCAAACATTGGTAAGTTGCCTGCAATTACTAATATTAGAAAAGTTAGGAACTTGCATACAAGCTTTATAATAATATAACATTTGAAATTTGCAGATTGTTAGTCAATATAGCAACATATGTATACATTATGACTTTCACCATAGAAGGTAAATTTAAAGCAACAATGTAAAGTTAAAACACGCTAGCAATATACAAATGCATGTACTCTTACTACATAAAATATAACGTCACTACAGCGGAAAAGTCTTACCTTTTTCTTATCCCTCATTGAGCCTCGTCCTCTAACCATGATTTTACATCCAGTTTCTTGTTCTAGCTGTTTGGCTGTCATACCACGAGGGCCTAAAATCCTTCCCACAAAATTGAACTGAAATTCAAACAATTAAAAATATTGCATTAATACAAAAAATTCCGGTTAAACGAGTAAGTGGGCAAACCATGCATTTTTCATAATTTCCCATGGTTGAAACTCCTTTTCGTATATATGATACAGAAAAAGACATTGGGGAGGCAAATTTAAGTTGAGCCACCTCTTAAACGGGATATACATTGAAAAAGTTGTTTACCGTCAATCACTTGTCAACGCAATGACTAGTGATTTATCATGACAAAGTAAAAAACTCCAAAAATGTAATCTCATTAATTCATCAATTTAAATTGCAAAAGAAAAAAGACAGGAATGTGTGCGAGAGGGCTTTCAACGAAATTGGTCTTCTAGCTCTCAAAGTCTTAGAAGAAAAAACGAGAGAAATGCCAAGAAATTACTTGGCGTCAAATGGAAATTGTAGGCGGCGTTGTCGCTATTGGGGTCACGGTGTTGAAATGTCCCAAAGTCATGCTGAATATAACGAGGATTTTCAATAAACAAAAACCTCTACTCAACATTTTGAACTTTCATCAACGTTGGCTTGAGTATAGGCGAAACCACGACATAACATACATTACAACTCATCTGACTAATGACCATGCCGATGACAATACAAGGAATCTGATTAAGATATCAGAATTTATGATATCTACATGCTGGAATTTAGTTCTGCAAATATTTATCCATCTTGTGGTCACCCAATATTTATTGTTAAAAATGTTTAACAAAAATTCCTCGTTGCAAATACAGCCTGTAGCACAATTTAGCCAGTTAGCCCACCATAAATCAATACTGCCAAAATATAGTAAACAGGTTTAATACAAGTGTTGCATTGTATTTTTTAAATACCGAAAATAAATTAACTTCAAAATGGACATGTGGTTCTCAAAAAATTAATGTGAAAATAAAGGAAAAGCAATCGATTCCAGGATACAGCATTAATCAAAGTCAATGGTCAATAATTCAAAAAGCTAAACATTCGTTCGACGAATGTGTGGGTGAAGTTCCAGGATAAATATGAAGAAATCTCAGCAGAGACTGGCAGAGACGCTATTTCTAGAAGTTGGAAAACGAGACTAGACTTAAATTTAGATGTAGCTACTTTAGTGCATATATAAAAATCCCGGGGAAACTACTCAACTACCAATGACAATTTAAGTATGTCTAGAAAATTCTGAAAGATGAAGCACATCATCAGGTCACAGTGTCAACTTAAAAACAAGGAGTTTTGACAGTTCGCCAAACAAAGAAACGTGTTTTCTGTACTCTTTTTCATTAAAATCTCATGAATTCTATTGTGCGTGATCACAATTCGGCAAAGTAAGCACTTTCGTAAGTTTCGTGGCACACCTCATTCTTCAGCTTTATGACATTTGCACTAACTTTTCCATACTTTTCTTAAAATAATCAGATTGGGCAGCACTGAAACACCCGAAAGTAAACTTAATTTTATTAGCAAAACGAATATGTTTTCACAACATCGCCATGTGTGTAACTGTGATGCAACAGCTAGGTATATAGCCTATTGTTCAATATTACTGCCTCGAGCTTATAATCCATGATAATACGCACCTTGCTAATTTCGAGAATATATTACATAAAATGCATTGTTTTCGTATCATTTAGTACTTTCAGGCAAGGAAAACCATCTAACGATATATGCAAGATTTAATTGAACCTCACAACAGACCTTGTCAACATCAACACGCAACAGAAACCATCATTAAAGGAACTGGCATTTAGAAAGAATAACTATTCCAGTAGTTGCCAAACGAACGCATATTATCCAATGTCTAGCATTATGAAATTAATATTTCTATCAGCGACGCCGACAATGGTAACTATTTTTTCTTTCTTCTCCAGTTTCTTTCAAACCAATTTTAAAATTGAACTTCTTGTCCTACATTTCCAAACAATGAAATATGTATATAATTCCATCACTAATGATCATAAGGATACAAACATATTGAAGAATACCATTTCTACCACATGCAGAGAGTAAAGGCAGAACAGGAACAACACACGCCATCTTCAGACCATTGAAATGCACATAAAATGCAATAAAAAAAAAGTTAAAATAAAAAATTAAACATGCAATTTTCTGCATAAACCCAGACCCACTCATAAAAGCTTGCCGTCGAGCTTTTCTTTAGTTTGAACAAAGCAAGAACGACTTACCTGAAGTTAAAAATTAACTACAAACGTATAAAAGGCTTTTTTATGTTTATCAATAAGGAACAAGAACTCAAAATCCTCAACCGAACAAGATTAAGCGAGTAACAATTGTGGTCGAATTCCAAACTATACATTTAAGTTATTTAACAGTGAATCATTAGATGCTTCAATGGCTTTCCATACTGAATATCTGTGAATATTTTTTTCTGGAAATAGGTCCAAGATGCTTCCAATAAGCATAATCAAGTTTTACATTTCAGACTCAGTTGCATATCTGCAAATTTTGCAATATGTGCAATGTTCAACCATGCATTTCTGTTTCTTGAAACTATGCAATGTGATGAACAAACACCATTAGGAAGTTAACCGAATTTATACATAAAGAAAACAATTGAAGGTTAAGGCAGACCTTAGCCTAGAATGCTCAGGGCAAGAATAAAGAGAAGATGCTGGTTTTTTGGGGTGGCTTTCGTAAGCCCACACGAATCATTATAATCATGTGAACCCACGCAAGGTGGAAAGACAGGTGGCCCAAAATACCTAGGAAGTGGGACACGATAGGGAGGATGAATTTAAGTGTGGACACAAACCCGAAAATCTCTCGCTACGCCCTAATGCAAACTTCAATTTAAAAAAAAAATGGAATAAATGGCACTCCTAAGTCACTGGTTAAAGTGTGGCCGTCAAATGGCCCACTGACAAACAATGACCCCCATTATCTGAATGCTTATTCAAAAACCCTTGTAACCGATAGATTAAAACCAACTACACACCTAATCACTCGTAAATTATAATTGCTAACACAAATGGTGGGATGCTAATTCGCTGCATTTTTTTTATTTTTATAAATCGTTAATTAAGAAAAGCATTATCGTAGGACAGTCACGGTTGCCTAAATCCAATTAACATAAAAGCAAGACGCGGACGTTCATGTTTTGACATCCTTTTAATTTAACATGATTTGACAGTTAATTTCAACTATACGATTTATGTCATATCTACCAGTAATCTGTACTTCCAACATGGCAGCAGGGTTTAACCCGTATCCTTTGAAGTTTGTTATTTGAGGACATAAAATCACAAAAGACTGTCACATGGACATGTTAAACTGTAACGGACAACAACTGCATTTTTTTGAAATTTTGACAGTTACGTTGCTGGAGAGTGTTCTTTGAAAACTACAAGTTATCCTTGTATACTTAGAAACTCAAAAAGCTGGTAACCATGCAAGCCCAACCCGAAAAAGCATAGCATGGGGCGTATTATGTTCAGAAAAAAATAAGAAAACACAGAGCTACTAATTGGTAGGTTTATTCACGCTTCGGAGAACAATTCTTGTGGCATGAAATAGTGTTATGCTGGAGGGTACAAACAAATTTGTTGGCCATGCAAGAAGGGTATAAATCATGCCTGACTTTTTGGTTACAGAAATTTAATATTAGCACCATTTTGGGATATCAGGATTTTTTTTGTGCAAACATCTGATGTATTTGACCATGCACCATTACACATTAAATTGACCGAGATTAATAATGATTAATACCCCTTCTACATAACACATCCAAAAAACCAATTACTGAAATAGTAGCCCTGAAATACTAGGTAGTTGAGAATAGCAATAGTACATATAGTACTGAAAAACAATTTTAGCAGTGCAGAAACAGGGGTTAGGATGGTCTTAAATTATGCAAAAGCGTAAAACGGGACAATGGCTTCAAATTGTGCACGAATATGCTAGGGGAGGGAAGCATGCCTCATTGTTTCAACTACGCACAAACATGAATATTTGAAATGTAAAAAAAAGGGAAAAAGGTGAGGAGTGGAATAGAGGGGTGCTACTTGATCAGTTATTCCCGATGGCCACTTCCGCATTGTTCGGCTCCGTTTCATCTCACAGTTGTTGTTACCGCTTATGTAAGCTTATAATTTATCAAAAATAACTCCAGGATTCGGCCAACAGGTGCAAACTAATATCAATGCATATTATTGAAACCTGAGCGATAATAATACCCAACGGTCGTGATGCCAAGCAGAGGGAGAACACGAGAGAGGTATAGTGAACAAATGGCAAACTTCCCTGACATTTTGAGTTCTTAAAATAATTTTCCCTGACAATCCTAAAAAATTACAATATGCCTACCATCTTGTGTTCCCATATTACGTATGTTTTTAAATATAAATCACAATATGCAGTTAATGAATTTGCTTTTTACAGCTTTGCTGACCACTTTTGGATGGCACAAACTACTATTAAGTGCCATATCTGAACTAAAAACCATAACTAATTAAAATTAGGTTTTTAAATAATTGGAGGAAAGCGAATATTCATTCCAATAAACAGTTGCACGACTAGACAATTTTTTTGGTGAAAAAAGGTGTAAAAACAGATGTTAACTTTGATTTATGTAAAATCTCTGACTGTTTTCTAATAATAGGCATAATTTATTTAGGGGTTATGACAACCTGCGAAAATGTAATATTTGTATGTTGAATTTCACTGACTTATCAAAATAAGCTTCCTGAATCAATGGGTCATGATTTCCTTAACGATCAAGTAGCATTAGATTACAGTTAGCAGACAGACATAAGAATTAACTGTTGGCATAAAGTGCAACACAAACTTAAAAAAATTCAGTTTATGTAAGTTTAACCATTTAGTTGGAGCCAAGTTGCATTAGTTCAAACTACAAAGTTACTCATTAAAAATGATAACGTGCCACGTTTGATGTAAAAAAAAAAATCCAGACTTTGCTAAACATAACTAGCTATAAACGAAAGAACATTGAACCACCAACCATTGCATTTTAAGTGATAAATTTCCAAGTTTTTTTAGTTTCACAGCTCTATAAATCAAGATTTACAAAGCACACATGTTCAATGAGAATTTCAACTATTTAATAAGCACCGAAATAAAGTTGTCAAACTTTCAAGGCAAATGGCAGGCTAATCTGTAATCAAGTAACCCAACTATTTTGAAGTTTGCTCTCAATTAAAAACAAATATCAGTGTTAATAAGTCATTCGATGTCTATTTAGAAAAAAAGAAAAAAAAAAGGAAAATGCAAAGCCGCCAACAGGTTTACAAATAAAAACAAAACAGGTTTGACTGCATTGCGAAACCTTTTTATTAAAATTTATGTCCGAGACAAATTTGACCGTTCATCCTCCCTTCAGAAGCCCAACGATGGCAAAGTCAAAAATGATGGCTTTTAAACTAGGTTTAATGACAATTGTCCCTTTACCCCCTTTTTCCACCTAATACATAAACTTTAAACGATCACCTTGAAGTATGCAAATTCATCAAGCGGCCCCCAAGCATCATTTATTAGAAAGTATCTACCTTCCTGGGTCAAAGATCGTAATAACTCCAAAGGGAGTAGAAATGAATACGATGTTGTAGATAGATTTGCAAGGCAAAACGATAAGATAGATAGGGCAGAGTCTGGGCACTCCCAAACCACATAGCAAAAATCGCTAATCGAATATAGGCAATTGCAGTTGATTTTTAGATCACACTTATAGAGAAAAGGGGGTTTTAAGAAATGCATTTTCGTGATTTTCAATAATGATGATTTATGGGCAGATGGCAACAGTCATAGAATGGATTTCATCCTAGCTGAAAATCGGTTTGGATAGAATTTCTATAAATCTTCGTGTACGCACGAGCAAATCAAAAAGCGCGCACCTGCATACATTCTAACCAAATAGGTTTTCAGCTAGGATGAAATCCCTTCCGTGACCAATGCTAGCATCTTTGAAAAATGCATGTAACGTTGCATTAATCAGTTTTTATGTGAAATAATCAAATTTTGCTAAACACTATTAGTGAAAGAAAGAAAAATGACTAAGCAGTACTTACATCTGGATGTTCTTTTACAGGTACGTAGACCTTTTCTGATTGGGCGACAATTGGTCCTTGGGCATCTGGAAGACTTAACGGCTCTTTTTTCGTGCCATTGATTTGAAATAAATTTCCTCTGACTTGACAAATTTCTGAAAGAAAGAAGAAAAAAAATAGTCCAATTAGAAGAATCACTAACGAGGCAACTAAACACCCGCAGATTCGCTTAGATCAACATAATTAAGAGCTAACAAAATGGCTAACAGCCATAATATCAGTTTAGCACGACCGATTTAAACCGCAATAGGGATAGCTGAAACATCCAAACAGTATCGTCACTCAAGGTTAACTTTATACGGATAGCAGCAAGGCTGCAGGGGGTGGCCATGGTTTCAACAGGCAACCCCAGTTAGGTTAACCCCCAGGTTCGTGGCTCCACGGGCGGTTTAGTGTTTACGAAAACTTGCTGGAACTGCAGTTCCTGTTTCTGGTTGAAACTTATCCAAAACTGCACCCAACTGTCAAAAGGTACAAGTATGGATGTCAAAATTGAATTGGCTCTTCCACAGGACCAGGTTTGCGTGGAGTGGGACGCCAGAAAACCTGGCAGGAAACAAGTAGATCCTAATTACCACCCTGGTGAGTCGTTAAGTGACAGACACCATGCCATGAGATGCGACTCCGGCTTACTGAAAACCAGTCTTGCACATGTCCCTCCGAGGAAACCATGTTCTTTCTGTCAAACTTTAAAATTTGTTTGCACCGATCACTGCATCATGGCGTTTAGGAAATTTGCTGATTCAAGGATTCCAAGACATTTCAAGGAACCCCCTCCCACTACATACACCCACATAAATATCGTGGCAATTGCCACACAAAATTATTCCAGCGAGTCTGTAAATGTGTTCTAGAGTTTGAAAAATTGATTTTATATCAGATCTTTCCGATAACAGAAATGCCCAGACCGACAAGAAACTAGCATAAAACTGGTGTTCAACAAGAATTCCCAATTTTCCAGGCTACTGGACACCCTATAATATTTGAACCAGAAAAAACAAGGGGATGTTTAATTATGTCTAGCATATATCACATGTCATAAACTCGCCTCTTAATTTTAAAAGTATCCGACAAATAAGTTCAACATGCATGCATGCCATCACTACAAGGTGTCCAGAATTGCCTACCATCAATTTTAATTGAGAAGGGTGGGAAAATGTGTGTGGGTCAAGCAACGACGACCCACGTTGCAAAGAGCAAACAAAATTAGGGGCAATAATTCAACGCAATTCATCGCAAAGCTTATTCAACTTCCTTACCCGGGGTCACGGGGGTTGTTTGGCGGCTCACGTGACGCTTAGGCCTCCATTTCTTAAACCGCGATAATAGGACCATTAAAAGGCTTCGGGTTTGCATTAGTGCTTTTTCCAATACAAAACAGGTACTCAATGCATAAAAACCAGCGGCCAGGCAAACGATTGGATAATGAGGGGGGTCACCCAATGAGCCATCTCCCATTCTGATTAATGAAGAATTTATCAAGAAATGATAAAAAAAACAAGGAGTGGCCCAATGGAATGTCTAGGTCAATGGCATTAATATGCAGCTAGGAGTTTATGTACACACCCCTCGTTGGCGCTCACGGCTACAGGGTCGCCTAAGGGTATGCTGGTCACTCCAAGAGTGAGGGACTCAAAAAAATGTCTTTATACCCCACTTAATACACCCTCTTCCTTTACTTTATTAATCGAGGGAAACAGGTTTGCGTCCAGTCAAGGTATGTTGGATTTAATAAGTTTTGTGCGGCACAGACGGGTTAAAACCCTTAACTTTTGGGGGTTGACGAGGAAATTAAGTTGGAGGTAGGGTTGGAATGGCGGTGGAGTACTCAAGAGGGGGTTAGGAGGCGGCGTTGGGAGGGGTGATGATGAGGGCAAGTGGTTGGGAATGATGGCCTTCACCTTGGAGTCAGTGCAAACACGACACGGCACTTAAAAAAATGTAAAGGTTGCCTCCATACACTGACTGCACACCTGTGCGGAGATTGCGATGAATGATATGCAGGGTGTCCCCTTAAACCTACCCTCACCGCAATGCAAATTCGTGTGTACGAGTAACAAACATTGGCGATTGCATCAAATTCATGCAAATTTGGAGCTTCTTGTACAGGAATGGAGTTTTAGTTGGGTGTCCGCATTTCGAATTTTGCAAAACTGAGCATCCCCAAAGATGCAGTTTGATGTTTTTGGATACCATTTTGCAGCATACCGAAAGTTCGTTTAGTTGTCACAAAGTATTCGCGCGTGAAATGTATGCTTAATGGGGCCATTGCCATACACTCGCGTCATTTTTTTTTAGCCAACCTGCATAATTCAGCCTCACAAGGTTTGTCCTAAGCACCTGCTAGAAGAAATGGTTAAATAACGTATACAAGACGTTTCCTGGGTGAAGAAATGTCAAAATAAGCTAAGAGTTCGAGGTGCAATGCAAATTGTTCAAGTTTACGTGCATGTTAAATTATGCAGGATTGTGCCGACAAATTGTCAACCGATTATCACAATAACGTAACACCTGGCGATGGAAAGGTGAAATATGTGAGAACCGCCAGCCCAGCACCTGTGACCCATTACCTGTATAACATAAAAATAAACGTCGCCACTTAAGTTACTTGAATTGAAACGTATAGCCATAATCCTATAGGGAAACAATAGTTGTAGTCATTAACAAAAGTTAGTAGTAGTCGCTAACAAAACAGGACATGTGCACCTTTTTAACTGATTTGGATGGAATTTTATGCAAATCGGTTTTCAACTATAAGTTGACATCCATTCCGTGACGACTACTATTGAAACCATGAAGAAAGCAACTTAAGTCCTTATGTAACTAAAACTCCATTTATGTTTCCATTAATATGTTCCATAGTCAAGTAACCAAACAAACATTCAAATCTGTGTATCAAACAAAAAATTAGTTCTCCATTAGTTGCCTGATAGCGATACTCTTGTCAGGACTTAAGTTTACTGAACGGTATGATTTATGCCACTAATGCATCAGGATTAAAATGTTAATATTCCCTAATCGGTTACTAATTTGAATACAAATTGAAAAATTCGCTAACAAAAAAGGGGTTTTGCAACGTAATGTGTAGAAAAACTTCACGAAATCTTCAAAATCCAAGGTGTGGTTGGTTTTATTTTTATTTTTTTCCATGCTGTTTCGCATTTTTAGTTATTCATTAGTCCCACGTGGAGTTTTTTTCCATTTCGTAACATTTGCAATTTTAGGAAAATTGGTGTAATTTATGTGCATGGGAAACTCGCAGAACGTGTGACCAGAAAAAGATGTAACCCTACCAGGAAGTTGAATGAAAATTAAGCTAAAGCCTTGGCTGGATATCGAAGAACTTTATAACGCATATTTGTGAAGAAGGGTGCATGGATCATAAACTAATAGCCTTCATAAAATAAATGTGTACACAATGCCTAGCATTTTTATTTTTGGAGTAACCCAAGTTATACAGTATGAACCAGAAAGTTAAATTTTGCATCTTATTACAAAATTTGATCACCGAAGCTCGGTCTAATTTATCACCTAAACTTCGTTACATTACTTGCTTTTGATAGGCTTCTAGGAGCTATGATCCACAATTAAAAATCAAACAAACGTGATTGGATTAAGTTAATGTTTAATTACGAATCATAGCGCCTGAATTCCTGTTGGCCTACCAAAAAAGCAAGTAATGCAACGACATTTAGGTAGTAACAAAGACAGGGCTTTCTAATAAAAATGCAGTATACGTACACATTTTGTCATACTTTCATTGCCTAAATTAAGGATAAAAATGGGTTTTAAGTAATTTTAACATGATCATTGTGCAATATGTGCTTAGCATATAAATTGAATGCTAAAAAACTGATTTTCTAAATGTTTAGGTGTACCAAAACTTGCATAGATAGCAAAATAATTGAAATGGGTTAGAAGTGGAAAACCTCAATTATAATGATGTATGCAATAGTTGTTCAAAATGCTAGCAGGAGCACAGAATCGTTATATCATTTCATCGACAGTGCATCTTTCAAACACGACATATATTCATAGCACAAAAAAGCCAAACATGGAAACTTTACATGTTTGTTAGATAGGAAGTGAAGGGTTCCGTGTTTAACTTGCACGTAGACCTTCACTACTTTATCACCGTGGATTGTGTTATTTTCCCACACCCTTTTTCTGTGTGTTTCTATGAAAATGCTTTAAGTGTAGGGGGAGATTTGTTTAACAGCCAAGTGGGGAAAAAAAAACTTTCAAGTATGCATAAGAATGCAAAAAAGTTACTTGAAACATAAACCTGCCGGCATTTTAACAAAAATCCATTTTCGACATATAACAGTTCTTCAGAACCCTACAATCCCTTGAGGTAGATGACCCTACACAAAAATATGAAAACTTCATACTTCTAATAGAAAATGTAAATTTGACAAAACTGACGTAAGGCTATATTTGTTTCGATTCTGAAATTAAAATCCAGAAAGAAAGCAATGTTTAGAGAAATTTTATAAAACATTCCTTCGATAATCGCCCTTAGTATCACCAAATAAATACATTGCAAATTTGGTCTTGTGCTCAAGCATCTAAGCACTCCATTGCCATTTTAATAAGATTGCCCCAGCCCCTGAAAATGTTTCTGTATATGAATAAGTGGTGGGGCATTTTGAATAATAGTACAGCCAGGTGGTGCACCATCTTTCTCTTGCTTTTAAAATGGCAAAGCAGAGGGTGTCCTCCGATGATCCTCTTGATGGGACATCGTCAACTGCAGTCAAAATACCAATCTCCCCCTTTTCTCAAACTGCACTGGCTGACCCATGGGGATAGACATTAACTTTGACAAGGAATGTTACATGGACAGACGACGTTTCTGTAATTGGGACACTCACCCAGTGAGTGACCTCACTTGCTCCTCAGATGACCTTACACAATTCTTAGATAAAAACTCGATAAAAAATAACGTGACCAGGCTCAACATTCTCAAGGCCCGAAAGTTGGGGAAGAACTTACACTCACTCATAGGGCGAGTTGGGATTTCAGTTTTCTGGGCACGTACTCAAAATTGGCATGCAAAGGGGCGCCACGCAACAACAAAACAAGATGAAAATAAAATAAAAAAAACATTCGATACATACATTCGACAATCTAACCCTCTTGGACATACGAATAATTTGTCGCTTTAACTACGACTGTAGAAAAACTTATAAAACCGGCAAATTCCAAACTAATAAAATCGAGTTCTTCCTGAAGTGGAAACTTACAACAAAACGTGCACCGTGCTTTTGCAAACGGTATAGGGCGCTTATGTTTAACGATGGTATACTAAGGGTCAAACATTTGATCAGAAGCATAACTACAATGACACGTAAAATGTACTATCAAAGCAAATAAGGCACGAATAGACCAAACAATCACCCAACGTTTTTTGGCAACATGGCTCCCCATGTATAATCACCGGATGGATTAACAATGGATGGCTGGCAGTCTGTATCTCACGCATGTAGGAATATCATACTAGTTTTCCTATGATATTTCAGCCACGTTAAGGCTGTCAACCAGAGCCAGTTATTTAAAGATACTCAACTTTTCTCATACAGTTAGAAATCATGACATCACCAGCCAATGAAATTCTAAAATTAGTAAAGAAGAGTGTTCTGCGAAAAGAAACAATTCTTTGTTAGAAAGATTACTGCATTTTTTTAATATTTTTCCATGTAAAAAAAAATGTCTACATGGACAGGCACTACAACTACAAAACTAAAGAAAACAGATGGCGTCTCCTTGCCATCGCAGCATGTGATGGTTACAGTGATAACTGATACCATGATTGGACCCAAGATGGTTTATTGTCGTTAGTCCAACAAGACTCCCGGTCCCTTTTCCCCAAAAAAAATCGTCGGATTAATTTCATTGATAACAGATAATTATCTTAAAATGGAATTGAAACAAGCACATCATCAATTAAGCAATGGCAACGACTTTACCAAGGACACGCGCTAACACATCAAAATAAGGGCTCATGTCATGGATACGTCGGCATCTTGGTGATAACTACAATTTTTACTTAAGCTATTTTTTTGCAGTAACGTTATTAAGTTTCATTAAATACGTCTTAAAATTTGCATCGGATAAAGTGTGCAAAAATGTGTATAGGTAAACTAAAAGTCAGACGAAACCGGTAGCAAAACGTTTAGAAAGCACGCGTCCAAGCTTTATCACATGTTTGATAAAGTTTTGTATTATTCAAGAAAACTGATCACACATTTGTCTGTCCACGTGCCACAATGGACAAAACCAACATAGTTCATGTGCAAACAGAAAATTGCTGTTGACAAATGGTATCGCAAACGTTTGCCTAATACAAAGTCAATATTGTCCCCGAATACAGTGGCAACATGAACGTAAATATATAAAAACATAAACCCCATTTAATTGAACAGCTCAAGCTAGAAACAGTGGACTAGAATGTAGATGAAGGGTCCATGGATACAACCATTAAAGAAAATGTGTATAACGATTGTTTAATCCCCAAACAATCTGTCAGTTTCATTGGTGTCAAAGTAGCAGTGTTAATGTCATGCTGTTACACGCACATCACAATCCTCAAGTTTTTCAGTGCAATTTTTAAATCCTGCATCGCCATTGTAAAAAGCACAAGGAGACCATGTGTTTGGAGAAAATCTACACTGACAGGAGCGCGTAATTGGATACACTTATTAACTGGATATGCCTCCCTCGACTTCGTACAAACATTCAAGTCCTGCATGTATAGTTCGTCAACCTGCTTAAACTGAGGCAATTTTTAGCTTCAAGCCTGTTTACACTAACACAGTTTTGGTTTTTTTACTTTTCGCCATGCTTGGTTAAATTTAATCAAGAGAGTAAATAGGTTCTAGGTGTGATTAATTATTAACGTTCACGTTCACCAGCTTGGAAGCAATAGGGAGATTGAGCATGCCAACGCCTTATCGTTAAGGTTAGGCGGGAAGGGAGGAGCCACGAACTGAACTACCCAATGAACTAACTTGAACGCCACGAGAGCGCATGCGTGGTCTTCCCTTCCCGCCTCTAACGTTCGGCATGTTCAATCTCCCTAATAACTAGGATTAAAAACTTAACAAACCGTTGAATTTCCACTCGTTTGTAAGATATTGAAGACTAAAATAATAATAAAAACTGAATACAATTTTTGGTAAGACTCACTATCACGAGGGTTGTGACTTTGACACTAGAATACCTTTATGCTATTAAACTAGGGGGGATAGCTACGGTTAAGGACAGTTAAAATATAACCTTGCATAAGCTCACTAAAGGCACCGTCACCGCCAAGATGGCAGTTTACATCAGGTGACATGACGGAATACAGAAGTGCTTTTAAGAATCCAATAAATGATTTTTCTACTCCAAAAATAGACATCCCACGGCTGCTCTGATTTCACCACGATGACACTGACAAATTCAACAGTTGACACCATTAACGTTAAGCCTGCGTTTGTTTGCAGTGCACAGATTTGAAGCCGCACCAAACATTACAACACATAATACGAGCATAAAACTTGCAAGGGGCAAACTTTCACAAAAAAAAAACTTGTGCGCACGTGGACGCAAGCTGACATTTCGCTAAATGACTGATTCGTTGGTGAAATGGCACTCTCACGGGATGACATCTTGCCAAACGTTGGTCAATTGCCTTTGGCAGCAGACGCTTAAAATAGTAACAGCTAATAATCTCAAGTGGAGAAGTGCTTCAACTAGTCTGGCAAACCTGGAGACTATAACGTACAACCAAGTCATTTAGGTTTACCAGCCAGTTATTTTACATAACACCTCACCCTGTACTCTAGAAAGAAAAAAAGAGGGGTGTAGGAATAACTCAAAACATCCGTTCGACTTTCTTTTAGGGAGGATGATGGTGGTCCTAACCGTCTTCAGGGAAGAATTACCATGCAGAATACAGGAGTGCTCGCCTCAAACAACTCCAGCTGTTAGTAGTTCATCTAATAAACAAACTCGCTGGTACCATGGGCATCCACAAGACCAAACAGCGGTTACTTAAATTATCTAGACATAGTTAAGTGCAAAACGACAATTGCCAGCAGTGTCTTGTCTGTTTACTGCACATCAACTGTTAAGTCCTACTCTAACAATTTTCAATAATTGCTTCCATTTTTGACAGATTGTACAATGAATAGGAACAAGGTGTTAAACCAAATCCCAGCGTTTTTTTAATTCAAACCGACCAAATTGTCCTGCAAAAAGCACAACTAATAACGTATAGTTTTGCAATACAACTTTAGGAAATCCTGATATGAAGATTTGTCATTACTGAAATCACGTTTCAGCAGCCCACGTGGTGGGTGGTGTGACGTCACCCGTCTTAAGCAACAAGCATGGGATGACATTTCCTGTTAGATCTTGGTCGTTAAACCCAGGGTTGTTCAGAATATATATCAGTAAGGACATCACGTGTTCCTTATTCTTCAGATTGATTAGGCATTTGAATCTTATTATTATCGATAAGAAATTTGGACCAGTATTGTAAATATAAAGCTATAAAATAAGAGTGCATTGTCAAGACGACGTTTACTTTAACAAACAGACTAGAAAAAAGTATTGACGTGTTGTTATCTGGACAGGGGATTCAAATATATTAAGTTGAAATTTACAATCCTGTGCTATTTACAAATGCAGTCATAAAACGCTTTGTATATTTTCAGTGTCAAATATCCCAGACAATACCAAGATATACTTTAGATAAGAAATTTGAATTGTAAAACGCCACTCGATTCATAAATGTACCAGTACCACCACTACCAGTCAATGGTGCATACCTCAACAGACTTCTCCCTGTGGGTTGATACTACTCATTATCTATGCAAAATGAGCAAGTTAATAACAGTTTACACTAATTGAGCATGCAAATTCACTTGTGCCGCCTGTAATAAAAGTCAAGGTAAATTTGTTTGATATACAATGTAAATGAGGGCAAGTGCAAGCGACATTTTCGTAAATTAAACACACGTAGACAGGTCATTAAGGCATAATGTAAAGTTGATGTTTATAGGTTACAAACCAAATTCTCATTCGTACTTCGAACTTGCTTAAAAATTATTAGGTTTAAGACAATTTGCTGCCAGATGGATATCTACATAAATGGAAATTTAATCGCCAATCTCCAACCAGACAAGTGCAATTAAGCTTCCCATTAAACTTTAAATACATTCATTACAAAAAGAATGCAGGCTTGACATGTCTTAAACGACGACAGTTCAACAGGAACACTGTCAACATAAAACACTAAAGCTAAAAATATAACAAATATATAAAATAGCCTTGTTCACACTTGTCCCAAAGTGCATTTAACAAACTTTGTAACGAACTAAATCTCACAATTGCAATGGTTTTAGCCGCATGCACAAAACGTATGCATATTTAATTTTGAATAAGTTTGTTGTTTTATACATTACGTTCGTATTTCAAGCCGGGCGAATTGTGATGGATATGTTCATAAGGTCCTGCACCGTACAGGCATGTTCAAAATATTTAAAACGTCCATACAACGCGTCACCTCGTACATAACATGCACCCCCGAGGTTTGCACAAATACGGAAGTGGATACATAAAACAATGAGTGGAAACTATTTTCGTTAAATAAAGTTGTCAATCGAGACGTTTTCAATTGCTAGTGCACGCCATGCACTCCTTGGGTGGTTGAAGAGCATTCAGGTATAGAGTATTGCAAAATGTCCCTATAAAGGAGACCAGAAAAACCAGCGACAAAAGAGGGAAGGAGGAACCAGAGGTAGAAAAAAAAAAAAAACAATAGGTTACCAAGACTGTACCGTTCCAGATGACAAGATCAGAAAATTGGGCTAACTGGTGTGGGAGCTAACGACGAGAAACACCGAGAACCTTTATTAAGTGTACTGTATCTGAAACACGGTTGGTTGAACAACAACGCAAAACCTGGTTTATATCTAGGTCAAATTCAAGACGTTTTTAATTTATTAACAGCGTTCCTTTCCTCATATTTACAAGAACAATTCAGCCTTCGGAAGCTATCGATATATCAAAACCCGATCATCCCCCTATACCTATAGAAAGAAATGTCGCTCAGTGACACTCTGTACAGAGTTGTCACGTCAAAATAGCGTCCTGGTTCAAATAAAAATTTAGGACAAGCCCATTAAAATAAATGTTAATACCAGTACACGTTTAAATTATGATTTTTAGCCGATCCCAAAAGCACCAATCAACCTTAGGTTATTTTACAACAACAACAAAAAAAGTTACGTAAATTGGAATCCTCAAAACAACCAGCATAAATTAACTGATAAACGAACAAGTTTAGGCAAAAAAACCAAATAAAAACCAACCAACGCTACGACCATTAATTGCGGCTATAAAAGACGGCGATTAAATTATAATAAGACATTTATATAAAAGAATACGTAACATGAAAAACTCGTTCTACCACTTAAGCCACCACTTGTATCACCGATCAATTGACATTTTTAAAGGAATACTCCAGGTACCGGTAACTTAAATCACTGATAACTTTTACAAACGATGCCGGTTTGTTTAACATAGAGATGTATTGCATAATCTTATTTGTTTGATAAAAATTCTGATGTACGAAGAAGAATTTCTAGAACAGTTTGTTGTTTATCAAATGACATGGAGTAGGCATTTTAATTGCAAAATTTGTAAACCGAAATCTTAACTAGTATTAACAGGATTTGGGGTTTTGTATACACTGTGTGTATCAGGTGTGTATGCCAGAAAATTCTGGAAATCGTCACCATCTGTTTAGACAAACTTGCATGGAATACTGGTAGCATCCAACAAAATGAGTAAAACCATAGCAACGACTTCAAGTGCACGTTATACACAACTACAATTACCATTACAAGGGATGTAGTCTCATGAATAATCAAAAACTATCAATAGAAGAATTTATAGAATCACAACACGTACAGACCTTCGACCAATATTTCTCCAGCAAGTCAGATAAAAACATGCAAATTTGACGTTAAATGTTGTAATCACAGCATGCTGTAGCGCATTCACGTCTTAAATAAACTTGTTCAAACTTTCTAATATCTTAATTTGTATACATGATGTAGCGAATTTCGTTTCTTATTCGTCACATTCATGGCAGTAAACTATTGTGTTGTTTAATATCACTGCTAAATTTTGGGTTACCTGTAACGTGAGCTACGGTAACGCGAATCTAGACACACCCAATACATGTATACACGAAAGTTAATAATGGATACAATTTGAAATCACGGCACAAAGTTAATACATGATATTCGAGGCAACCTTTTAGCGAATTTAGACTATGCAGTTAATCATTTGTTTGCATTCCACGTGTACAGTAAACGTGCAATGACAAAGAGGTTTGCACTAACAGAAATAGCGTACCAAAGCGCATATGGCTTAAAAATCCCTTGGTTTTTTTATATCGCTAATAGAACATGTATTTAATTAGCAGTAAACTGAGTACAATTAGACCCAAGATATAAAATAATTTCGACCAGTTGTATATTGTAGATTTAATTGAGGTGAATAAAAGCATGGCCTATCGCATTAATCAAGTGTAATTTATGTCATAAACTTTGAAGGCTTTCTGGATTGGCCTCATGATCAATTGATTTTATATCACCAAACATTCTTGCATTTAGAACTTCATGGACAATGACTATCCCACGGGCAAGGCAATATTTCTCCCAATTAACACTATGCTTATTTAATAACTTGAATAAAAACTTTTCCACTATTAATTTATGTTACTCTTTACCAATCTCGCAAGTCAGCTGACAAAAACCAACCTCAAACTCAATTTATTACTTCTAAAACTTATCATAGCCACCTTAAATCGGTTCGATCGATTTTTTTAACCGCAAGCGCATGCGCACATTAATTTTTAACTCAATAGGTGTATAATCCGGCTAAAGCTAAGAGCCAAGTCCAATCGTGTGAAAAACCCTATTGTAAATTCAAAGGCAACCGCATTGTATAATGAAATTCTATACTAAAAAGATAAGTTTTTAAGTAGATGGTTCACATGGTCAATCTCAACCACATCAGTTCTTCGTAACCAATGATTATCACTCTAATGAAGGCCAATAAAATAGCAATGCACCTCCAGCAAGGTCCACTCTATAGTCTTCCACACATTTTTAAATATATGCAAGCTGCAACTGGCAATGACCATGAGAAACTGCCAAATAAATAGGTCAATTCTTGCCAAGATGTTCATAAATATTCTAATAACACGAATTACCATATATTTTCATAACGTTTTTTTAGACAGGGGGGACAATTTGAAGGAACACATGCAGAATTAAATATTTTCCTTCCTATAAACTAACGTAAAATTCACACCTAGGGGGTGATTAATCCTCCCGTGGATCGCTCTTTGAGCTGTATTATTAGATTTGGCATCCATATAACCTCCCTAATATAAATTCAGAAATTTCGTGAATGAAATGTACAGGGTGTTCAAAATTTCACTGCATTCGTTCAGTTCAGTTTAAATACCCTTATGCTTTTCATTCACCTGTTCACCATATGCATTGTCAAACGGAAGAACAATTCAACCATAAAGGACGTTCAGGGAAGTTTGGATTTGGTACATGGTCGTTCAGGTGGGAAGGTCAACCTGTAATCGATGGTACAACAACATGCACTTATTTTTAGTAACCAATTAATAGATTTAATAAAGTGAATGTTAATTAAAATTGCATCAAACGTTTACGCATGAACTTTCAGATAAAAAGATGTTCCTACTTTTCCAGAAATGGATGAGAAAGTGAGATTAGGTTGACAATTATTGAAACTATAGACAAGAATTTTTTTAGATAGCCACGACTACTCTCTTCAAACTTCAAAAGTTTGTCCAGTTTAGTTTTTAGTCAGCTATTGCGGGCATTGACGTTTGCATCTCATTAACTCATTTTCTACAATATATTTTAAAGGATCCCAATAATTAGATTGAAATAAGTTGGAAAGTATTTGCATATACTTTAGCCACTAATATGCATATACAACACGACATCGTTAATAGATTGTCCAAAAAAACTAGCATCTCCCTATTCTAACATTAAGCAAACATTAAGTACTTCCGCAAAAATGTAATAAACTTGTTACATTATGCATATCATGAGCGATTTTCCTATTAATGCATAACAATTAGGGCTTTTTTTATTGGATTTTCTAATGCCTGCTTACAAAGCTTTAAATTACCGCTTTTACTAATGACTAGGTAAGATTTAAGATTTTATGGTGAGCTGAGCAGAAATGCATCAGCAGTTTACAATGGTGAGGTCAACAAATCTGCCCCAGTACCAATGGTCCTGATCATTGAAAGGAATATGAAGACTGTCGGAAATTATCGAGATATCATCATACAAATTCACCCCCACAACTAGCCCTCCATTCCAGTAACTTGAGACCGTCTTTGGGTCTTAAAATGACGAAAGCTGCACAATACTCATTCGGGGATAGAAATTTGATAAAGGAGCAATTTTGGATAAAACGCAAACTTGGTAATACACGATTATAATTTCAGTTTCTCCAATGAGCGTATTATAGGCATGGATATCGATCGTTTCAAGTCTCCTTAACCCTTGCCCTTGCTCCACATCGCGGTAGGATTAAGTACAAAATATATGTTAGAGCCAACGCAATGCCGTCCTCAAGACGAACTTTGGCAGAAGCAACAACACAATTCAGGTCGTACAGAATTTCCGCGCCGATCGAGGTTCACAATTTCATCGGAAATAAATACGTTCGAAATGCTTTTAATTGGCAACGTTAATGGAGGACTAATACGCGTCTTGCTAAGTGGCCAGAATATGGCTGGGGGAAAAATAATAATAAGCGTTATTAAAATCACGAAACAATAGAACCACTTCGGAGAAATTGCAACGCTTTATTAACACGTTGCACTAT
This sequence comes from Ophyiulus pilosus, assembly GCA_033995625.1. Taxonomy (NCBI): domain Eukaryota; kingdom Metazoa; phylum Arthropoda; class Diplopoda; order Julida; family Julidae; genus Ophyiulus; species Ophyiulus pilosus. Next base: position 94,620 of record JAUJYV010000044.1, on the reverse strand, counting down.
GGGGCTATCTGGCCAGGAGATCAGGCTTGAAATTCTCTCAAATTCAGCTTCACATCACAATGGCTCGCGATGAAGGTGGTGGGAGGGTTTAATAATTAAATCCTTTGATGGTCACATTTTTTTAAAGAACGGGAATCGAAACGTTAGTATACCAATCGAGAATTTCCTGTTTCACACTCAAGTGATTTCTTGCCCAATACCCGTATATACAAGGCTCGCTTATTATCTCCAAAGCAGATTCGCATAAGATCCTTTCACTAATTTGAAGTCCATGAAGCTCCAATACCAGCAAGTAGACTTAAAGTGCAATAAGGTTAAAGTATAGTCTTTACAAAAATAGGATCTGTTATCAAAAATAGGAAATAAGAGCGCTGTTAGGTCCAAAGCTTCAGGAAAAAATAACTTTTTTTTTTTTTTTTCCAGAAGTCAAAATGTATATAAAAGTGGAGGAGGGGACTGACACATGCATTAATTCCGCAAATAGAGCATTTTTTTCTTATTTACGAGGTGGCCCAATACATTTTTGTGAGAGGGGTTCATCCTCTCTTCAAACGTGTACCATAAGAAATTTTGCTAATGACGTACGAAAGTTTCGAGAACTTAGTTTTGTATCACGACCAATTTTCGTACCTTCGTTCACTAATTGCCTATCGGATTTTCGTTACTACTAAACAAAGATAGTTATTAGAGAAAAAAAAAATCCAATTTTAGGGCTCTGATCTTTGTGTTATTAAGTAACTTGGTTCTCCAAAATGGCCGAAAGCATCTCGTTCAAGCACGTTGATAAACTATCCCACTCAAACTGTTTTGGGTTAGATTGTTGGGTTGGCATTACGGTTGCGCAAACATATCTAGAAATATCGGATAGTTGATGGATTTAAGTCTCAACAACTATAGAATAGTCTGGAGCAACATAACATCCTGGACTTGCACGACATCATCCATCTGCCATGCACTTAAATGAAAACGTATACAAGGCTCGACCTGGCTATATGAACTTTCTTGGAAGTGTATACAAAACTAAAAAGAAGCCATACTTTCCTCCAGGCACATATGTCACGTTAGATGGCCTGCATTTAAATATTTGCATCTAACAGACAAGAAGGCATGCAGATATTTGAGTAACATTTTTTTCATCGTTTCAGTTCAACAGGATAGCAGGGTTTGTCAAACAGCAAGCGTGCAATTCCCTGGTATATCCTCCGATGGGAGAAAAATCTGTAAATTACTCAGTTATAAAAAAAAATCTACAAAATGCGATGAAAATTGGGTCAAACATTCATGAATACGTAATGCACGATTATACAGTTTCCACGATGGCACAAGAATTATTTTTTAACGGCCATAGCTACAAAACTGCGTTCCCTTCAAAGACCTTCACGAGGAGGATGTTAGCTTCGTCCTGCTATTAATTCGGAATAATAAAACGATATAGTGCAGGTAGATATACTGTACACCACTAAAACGTGACGCTGTACAACATGGCGACTGGGGGTAGAGAAAGTGATGGCTGCCCGTAGGCTTTAAGAGATAGGGCATTTTTAATGGTCCTAGACTAGAGTAAGTACTTCAACTAAGCTCATACGTGATACAAGGTGGACGAACTAAGATTACATCGAGTTTTACTGTTATAGCTTAATGCCTGCGATATAACATTGCAAATCTATTACATCTACCAAATTAACCATTTTAGGGAATTATTAGAAAGTGAAGTTCCTTCAGTCAAAACAGGTGCTTTTACTTTAAGTAACTCGCAACGTTGGGCAGCGATTTTTTGGTTACTTGGCCCTTAACATTCTGGAATGTCATAGCAATGGCATACCTATAACATTCCATAGACACCAAGTCTAAACGCTCCCTATTTAAAGGTGCCTAAAGGGGGTTTGTTAGGTGGTGTCTAAGGGCCCAAAAGCATCCAAGGCCAGAGAGGGTCCAGACATTGAATTAGGGTACATAAACACAAGCAAAGTAAACTTCACATGGTATACATATAAGAGAAATGGTGGCACCATAAGTATTCAATTAGTTATCGAAGGAAAAGGTTGTCTTAACAGCGACCTCCGTTGAAATGGATCGAAAAAATTAACCTTTGACCCCAACCACCCAATCCGTCATTTAATAAAATCAACAGTGCTCAGCTTAATGGTCAATTCGCAAAAAACTTGGAATAAACCCATGGAATAAACTGAATCATAACGAGCCCTGTGAAATGTAAATGCGCAGATTGAAAAATGCCCAACTAAATAATGCACCAAAGACCCCTGGTCAACACAGTGGGTAGACAATGTCAGGGGCTGAATTAACATCTAACTGGAAGTTAGTTTCAAATCCAATGAGTTTGTTCCGAATTTTATCAGAACACTAATATCCACTAGTTATCCATGGAGTGTTGTCGTGGCCTTCAGCAACTAACCCTTTGACCCCAAAAACCTTCTGGAATGCACTCCAGAGCTCCGACCCTGACCACCTTCCCGATTATTTTTACTAGTCGATCAGCAGGCATGAATAAGAGTTTCCTGCAATTCGAGCAAAAAATACTAATCCTGCATCCTCGATTGATTCAATTTGTAATAGTTGCCGGTGACACTATTTTCGATTAGTGATAACGGCCCGTCATGCCTTCTCGCATGGCTAACAACAGTTTAAAGGGCCGTTAGACGTCCATTGGCGTCTCTCATCAATAAACCAAAAGATGGTAATTTAATGGTCGGTTTAATGCGAGTGTTGTGCAACCGGTCACGAGGCAATCGGCACTGGCTACGTGTTTTCAGGTTAATATGTTCGTAAAGCCACGAAACCAATCATGTTTGTTAATGCAAAACGAGTAGCAGCCCAAGAATTTCCAAGGGGCCATAAACGGCGAAGAATCATTAATTATTCCGCACCTGTTGAATTTAAGAACCTTCACAGGTTTTTAGTTTTTTTTTTATTTTGGTATTCTGATACGTGCACACCCGACGGTCAATAAATTAGACAGTAATTTAAACCACGCATTTTCGCAATCAACAATTTTTTTTTTTTTTCTTGTACCCCATGACAATTATTATTTTTTTTTTACAAATCATCTTTTGATAACGTGCGTAGTTCTAACACCATTAGCATGGAATTTCACGTGGACACTTCCGAAGCGTCCATAACGCGTTTAGGCTTAAGGAATGGAATTTTAGCAACGTATAACACGAGTTCAAAACTAGGAATATAAACGCCCAAAAAATGTAGTTTTCTGAAAATTATGTGGGATTGAGTGACGGTATGACGACATGCAGTCAAGATGGCCGCCGCCCCTCATTCAGGCCGTGCTGGAAAAGCACGCTGGAATGCGGCTTGAAAATGCCTTCCCTCGCCGAGCCCACGCAACGTGTACCCAACCCCTCCCAAAGCGGCGAAAAATGGCCAAAACTTATCCGAATTAAAACCAACTTTTGTTTAACGGCGAATACCGATACACAAGCCATATTTTTAATACGAAAAAAAAAATTAAAAAATAAATCTCGGTTAGGCCTAAAGCGTTGGGACTCCCAATGACCCTTTAAAGACGCTGTGATTCTTTTTAAAAAAATGGCCATGCTGTGAACAAAAAATTGAGCATGCGAGCTCAGAAGTAGTCCTAAAGTAGGGTTAACATAGCGAACATGCGGAGATTTTAAAAGAAACCCTTGCTTACCTTCGTCTAGCAGCCTTTCTACGTGAATAAACACATTTGGAAACGCCGAGAGTTGTTTCTTGTCTTTAAGTAATTGCGCTAAGTAGTCAGCAGTGTTTTGCGTGTTGTTATTAGTGTTTTCACCCATTGTAGTATGTAGTAAATGAAGAAAAGCGAGCCTTGGTTTTGTTTTCCCCCCGCTGTCCACTAGGTTATCCCGAAATGTTAGAAGGCTGCTAAAACACAAACAGTCCAGTTACTCAAGTTATTCCTGCACTAAGTTTTCAAGAGCGACCCGCGACTGCACCACTACTTTGGCCACGCTCGTGCTTGGTGCGCATGCGCGTGGAATAGTCCAAGTCTAGAATGGAGGGAGGGAAAGGACAGCCCAAATAAATGAATCAAATGCTTTTTTTTCTGCGAAGGCGACCTTATAATATGCCTAAGGCCTTGATGGTAGCCTAGAGAAAGTTTTTGGCTATTGTTGAGGATTTATTTTCAAATAACTTGGACCATACTATGCGGAATTTTTCTTGCAAAATGACACGTGCTTTTTTGCGCGCGAAAAGTAACATTCCACTACTGGCACTGGGGATTTGCTGCAGTGTAGGAAAGTGGAGGTTTTGTAGGGTGTGTTTGGCTTTTCATCACTTTGGAATTTGGAAAAAAAGGATATACGGAAATAGGGGGTCATTAGTACCACTTTTAATTATATGAAGGGTCACAGTTTTTGGGAGCCGAGTTTCAGTCCCTAAGTTTTTGCATTGAGCTGTACATTGAGTTGCATCCATATGTAACAGGCCAATGTTTTTGAAAACTTTGATTTTCACCCGACCTCCCATTGGCTCATTTAGGAGCTCTCCGTTTGAAAACCATCCCGTGTCTAATCTAATCTTTCCCACCAATAATACGTTAAAAAACACCCCAAGTATTACTTACGAGTTGGTTAGCATTGGCGGGAAAGAATAAATCATTTTAAATTTGTCCATGAGTATGCGTCAAGTTATCGGGTGTGGCATTCTAGAAATCTCTTTAATTAATCTAATCAAATCAAATCTTGGTCGCAGCAGTACACTGTTTTACATATGGATTGGAACCTGATTGGACCATGAACTCAATGAGGATCGTTCATAAAGCAAATTTGTCAAAGAACCAAACGCAATAAACAGTAAACTTAGCGCCAAAGCGGATTGGTCCTTCTATTTAGACACGATTAGATGATGTAAACATCCTTAACAAAAATCCAGATTCATTAAATGTTCAATTTAACAGTAATGTCTTAAGTTGCAATATCCTGAAAATGGGTTTTTTGGGTAGTCATAAGTAGGATATTGTCGATTGGATTTTAAATGAATTCTTGGATGTATCTCCAGATGTGCTGTACAAGAAATTGAATGTACACCACTAATTAAATCAAGGAAATATTAAACAACAAGCTGTATATATTTTTTTAAACACTGAAATACATTTTTTTTTAAAATTTTACAATACAGGCCATCGAGACAAGTATTTTGTGATGTGAGATTTTGTTTCATTGCTTCATTGCAATTTATTACTCAAATATTTCTAATTTTCATATACACTGTATTGTATAGTTTAGTCAAGGAAATCTGCTGCTTTCTCACATTCACTATGCAAATGTATGTAATGGGTATATAATTACATTTGACATAATATACATATCTGGTTTTATTCATCTGTTAATTAAAACCTTTCAAGTCATTCAAGGCCGAATTTCTATTCAACATTGGAGGATTTCGAGTAAACTCTACAATTCGCGACTGAAAACAAATTTAGATAACATGTTTGAGGAAATAGCGTGGAAAAAGCGTTTCAATGTAATGCTGATTGGTTTGTAGGAAACGTTGTTATCCAAAGTACATGTATAAAGAAGATGCTACATACTATGATATTTGTATCAACTTTGTTTAGGATAATTGGGGATTAAGGCAGGTGTTAACGGGCGAATAACCTTAACGAAGACCCGTGTAACCCTCCACCAGTCTGCAAGTATGGGTGTACTAAATTGCCAAGATATTAGTGGGAGTTTGGGTGAGGCGAAGAGGCCAGAAATGGGCCAAACATTAACATTTTTTGGAAGTTCAGGCCGAATATTTACGCACACAACATTCAAGGTGTGTTCATGGGTGCACTCGTTGACGTACAGGGCGCTGAAAAAATACTGTAAACCGTGGGTAGATGCAAATCTAAATGGATGGTGCATACACTTCTTGGAGATCTTGAAGATGAGGTCAAATGAAACATTTTTTGATAATCTTTATGAAAATTGCCATCTGTTTTGATGACATTGTTTTACTGGCTACCATAGTTTCAGTATAGAAAGTTAGCTGGATGTTAATAGAATGAATACTAAGCATATTTTATAAATAATGAAAGTTAAATTTAGACAATCGAGATTCATGTCAATTATATTTAGCATCTGTAAAACCTCATGTGTATACATTTTAGGATGCAATGTCTTATAGACTGAAAACCATCTGATGTTTCAATCTGAAATTCTGATAAAACTAGATTATTTGTTGGTTTTATGATTTTAGTTAACTCAAATGTTTTATAAATAAATTGTATATCATAGCTAATGGTAAGTAAGGTACCATAGCTATCTTAATCGAATGCTATGAATAGTTAAAGTAAAGGAATGGATTTCGTTCTATTAATGCTCTCTCATCATAAGAGTACATCAGATGCACATTTGTATCATTTCTATCCAAATCGATTATCAATCGGTTGAAATCCTTTCCGTGACTTGATCTATTATAGCTGTACACATCAAATGCTTTAAATTGCGTGAAAATGTTACTTTGTCAATCATAAACCTGGGGAAAACTACATTGTATTAGGCGCAATGTATAGCCTAATTTATACAATGCACAAAGGAATAGCAATTAGATTAACATCATGTTTAATTAGCGTTGATTGGTCATACATGGAGCATTACTCATGTGTGAGCGTAATAGGTCTCTTTAAGATAATTTGACAACTAAAACATTGTGATAAGTGCTAACAATGACAGTATAAGTGTGTAAATGCTAGTCACGATAACCTGAGATAGTGTTTTGACATGATCCAGAGTGAAGATCAAAAGTTCGGATGTCATGTGATTGTTGGCTTTTGCTAAACCCATGTCGATTTCAGGCCATGGGTAAACCAAACCGCTCTGCCTTATACAAGAGACACCTTAGTGAAAGTCGGTGATAAATTGCTCATCAACGTAAAACGAGCCTGCAGACGATATTCCAATTTTTTGCATCAGCATGCAACACTATCCATTCCATATATACTTTGAGAAGTAAGTGTATCAGTGGTGTAGGCTAATGTTTTTTAGACCGAAACTTGTCAGGTATCGCATTTAAATATTTATTTTTGGTTGTATTCGAAGCAGTGCCTCTGACTTCTTTACTAAACTTTAAACAAGGATGCTTACTGTAGAAAGGATAAATCAGTTACAATTTTTGCGTTTTTCATCATCCTTCAACTGACAGCCAGATGCCGCACTGCTATTATTCAGCGAAATGTTGGCAAGGAAATGTAAGAACCGCATTTCTCCATTTCTCCGATGTACTTCTTTAATAGCATCGTCCTGAATTTCACCAAAATATTATGCGCTTCCAAAGTTTCAAACAGGCCTAAGCACCTGCTGTTTGTGTGCTTCTGTGCTGGCATCCAAATCAAACAGGATTCTGACATGGGCTGTTCTAGAAACTGGATGATTTTGCACTTAAGGAACGACATGAGAGGATGTTTAATGAGAGGGTATTAAGAAGTTTTTTTTCAATAGCTTCCTTTACGTTAAAGGCTCGGTAGCTCCAGCCGGAAGCGCTGATTTCGAACGATGGGAATGTGCACACCCGCAAGAACATTTGGGAAAATAAGATCCGTGCGCGTGCGCACATTCACTTCCACCGAAGTCAGCATTTCCGGCTGGAGCTACAAGCCTCTCACTCGTATGCTATTGGTGTGTAATTAAACAGTATATATAGTCACGAAATGTATTTCATCATTGCTTAAAACTGATTTGGACCGTCTCGCAAATGCAAATTTACATTAGATTCTATCTAATCGGTTTTCAGCTAGGATGAAATATATTCAATATCTACAGCTAGTGTTAAGAGTAATCTTTATGAATTCTAGACGGTTAAAGAAGTAATGGGGAATCTTTTTTCGGTAATTTTTGTTCCAAATGTCAAACTTATTTAATAAAGTCAACGAATACCTTGCATTATACGCGATTTGGCATGCTCAAGTAAATCAAAAGATTTAATGGCATAAAAACGATGTTTTGATCGTTTTAATAAAAAATATAGAGGGTATTTCTTTGCCAAGGTTAAAGCCGCCAGCTAGCCAAAAATTTGGTAAATTTACATACTGGTTTGGTTGGGCAAGCCCAAGTGGGCAATTTTTTTTTCTTTCAAATATGCCATAATATTACACTGCCAAAAATGCAATTTTACTTTCATTTTGATAATTTTAACATCTGGAGCATGTTTGATTATTTCCTATATGATAGCTATTAACTGGAGCTTTAGTTATCAAGTGTCACACAGAAGCTGAAAAGAGTGATGTTAATAGCGTTGTTTTAATACGCCTGTTAGATATATTGATAATATGTAATTATTATTTCTATTAATAAAAAAAGCTACCCAATAAAATAGGCGGCGTCCTCTACCTAAATAAGCCCTTCCTTATATTTCCTTGAATTTTTTCTCCAGCAAATTGCTTGTGTACAAACGAACAACAAGCTTCGTTCAATTTAATCGTTAATTAATGCATGTCACATGCATTGATGTGCGTAGAAATAATGTATAGAAAATTGTAAAAAAAAAATTATTCGAGCTTTCTATCAGATTTTAAATTTAATCTCGTATACTTTTCCCATTATCTTTGAGAGGTTTGGAAAGGCTCATGATTTACATTTTAACACAAATTTACAATTTCAGGTAACTGTCTTTTCTATCATCTGTGTCATGTAATCATCTTTACCTAAAATACATTTACAAGCATATTCCTGTATATTCTAGAACATTCAGAGTGGAAATTTTCATTTTGACCAAATATATTTAAAATGTGTATTTTGTGCATCGCTCCAGGCATGTTAATAAACTTATTTCTGAGAATGGATATCATATACTATAAAACGCATTTATTTTTATAACCATAAGAGCGACATTTTACCTTTTAGGCATTATACCCCTTAAACTTACAACTAACAAACCTATAGAAAATGCATTAAAACCGTGGTCACGTTGTTCAGAACATAACTATACTTTTATTAAAACTGCTGTTTGTTAATCCATTAAAATTATTTCGCCACTGGCTTAGGCGTAATTCTATTATTTAATGTGAAATGTGCAGCTTTATTTTGAAAAATTAGGTTAGGATGTTATTTTTTTCTTCTATTAATGTAACAATATAATAATAACTAATGTATTGTTACATTAATAATTGTATTAGTGTAACATTATCTAGTTAAACTTTCAAAAAATTAGGCTACGGGTAAAATTTCACACCCAATCCCCTATAATTTAAAAACACCTATTTCACACAGATTCTGTAACATCTGACTTTTGTAATTATTCTATAAACTTGCCTTCATTTAGGATGTATGGAAATTCAGTTTAACAAAATACAATAATAAGCAACATCTTTACTTGATAAAGACAATCATTAAGATAACATTCAGAATTTTATTTTTTAATTTGTAATTCCCATTGTCAGTTTGGCAAGTAGCACAATTTTCAAGGAATTTATCCAGGAATTTAAGATTATTATAAAATCATAACATCCAAATGTGGATGTTTCACTGTACATTTCGTCCAACGTCCATTTCCAAACCATAAAAAATACTAAAATAAAATACATCAGTGGATATAAAAAGTTTGGAACAACGAATATAATTAAATTCGTAAAAGCTTAAATTACATATGTCCGCATATAATTAAAGGTAATAATTATGGGGAATACAACAAGGGCACCGTTCATAAAGTCTGCTATATGTTTGATATAAAACTTCAACAAAACAATTGTTCGTTAAAACAGACAATGCAAATGCGAAGCGTCATAGTCTAGTTAAAACTAGTCTAAGAGTAGGCCAAAATGGCCATCACATATAAGATTTGAGGTTGTAAATTTAGTTTGACGCAAAATAATAACCATAAAAAACCAGGAACATATTGCATACATCTACATGTATATTTACGATTTGAAATTGTAGTGTTTTAATAGCAGAAATTGATTGAATTGCATGCATTCAAAATGTCATGCAACTTCCGGGTGTTTCGTGTCAATTGTGTAAAAATGTTGAGAAACCGAACTATGTTTTTATAGCATATCGACTCTCTTTGTCACCAAAACAAATCAGCAATATCTAAAAGAGACTTTTTTCATGTTTTTTCCAAGCATTTTCAGAAATAGAATTCCTAGAAAATGCCTTGTTGTCCATTATACAGCTGCTGAGCTGTAGCTCATAAAATTACCTATTTAAAACAAAAAGACACCAAAACCCTTAGTTTCTTCACAAAGATAAATTTCGAACTTTCTTGTGTCAAGTCGGTATTCACTAAAACCACTATAAATCCAGGAAACTATGAGTCCAGGAAACATGCCCCATTTAAAACTTATTTTCATATTTAATCTGTTTCATAAAATTACATATACATGAATAAAAATATGTAAAGTTCAGGAAATATGTTTTTCAGATACGCAGTATAAAAACTAAAATTTTGGAACTCAATTTTGAAAACAACATGTGCATGTATCATCTTAAACCCAGATTAAAATCTACCTCAAGGTTATTTTTCATAACTTCCTCATTTTGTAAAAAAGTCGAGTTTTTCACAAAAAAGTTTTAAGAACTTTGACGACGAGGGTGCTTTTAGCTTTTATAAAATATGTATATATTAACCGCTTAAGTGGCTGAAAGCCAAAGCTAAAAACCAAAAAAAAAAAAAAAGCAAAGCTGAATCAACAAACATGTACAATTAAGACGACGATTCGGCCCTTTTTAGTTTTTGGTTTCGACTTTTCAGCTACTTCTTGTGACTTCGGTTATAATTTACTACAATGTGGTATTAATAATTATTGACTAACTTTTTGAGGTTAGGTTCATAAAGCGTGAGTAGTAATCTACGGACCGATGAATTTCACATTCCTTTGGGCCATTTGAAAAAAAATGCTAATGACACTTTAGCATCTGTGAAGAAAAATAAAGAAGAAAAAGAAAACATTGTAAACGATCTTCAAAGGCAATTTTAAGGATGCTGATTTCTTATGACTGTAAACAAACCAAAAGTTACTTCGAAGTGAATATCCGAAATCTAATTATAGAAAGAGAAGAGAACTAAAAAAACTGTTCCTTCATCGTCCTCTTCCTCCTACACATTTCCACTTGACACTTTTTAACAATTTCAACGGTAGTCTATAGATAAACATGGTGATGCTCTTGCTTAATTCGGTTTAACCCTTGATACAAAAGCTAACATATGCTGAGTTTCGGTAGAACTAACGATACAGTATTTAGGAATGTTAAACGTTTATGTTTTACTTAATGAACATGTTATAAAGAATGTATTACTGGAAAAAGCTAAAGATGTTATGCGGGAAAGCCCTCATTGGCTCTCCGTTTTTAATAACTAAAATTACTGTAGTGAATTTTGTACAACTTTTCAAAACTTCGCCAACAGTCCCATTATACCGCTTAATTAGTACCCGCTTAATTGCACAGTGTCCCGGAAAGCCGGAAATGTGCAATTAACCGGTTTATGCAATTACACGGGTTTTACCTAAATAAAGTAATCCTGGCTCAATTTGTTGCTAAAATCCTTCAAATGGCTAGATTAGCTATGGGAAACATTTATTAAATTTACTTTTTCCAGTAGATACTTTAAAAATTGAAAATATACATGGTAGTCCAAAAGTCACTATACCTCTCTTAATATCAAAATACAGTCGAACCCGTTTAATTGCAGAGTCCAATTAACTGGTTTATGCAATTATCCGGTCACAATTCCATACAAAAATTGCGCATGAGGCTTATCAAATCTATGCATTTATCCGGTGGTTCGACAAAGAATAATTCGCCTACAACTTGCCGGCAAAGTGGGAAAATACCTTTAAAAAGTAACTCCATGACAGTTTTAGCCAGGGTGAAATGTCATATTATACATAATTTCCATTACATTCCAGTCAGTATACCTGTAGTCATAAAGGTAACTTTTGTTGAACATTCTATACAGTAGTTCCAAGCTAGGATCAGTTTTGTTTGTTATCCCAAACCTTTCTTTGCATGGATCACATGAAGTGATACATGTTTGCACTTCATGTGATTGATAAGTATAAACATGGCGGAATAAGTACCCAATTTTAAATTCGTCTACCCTTAAAATAAACACTTGACACTATGTGTTTCTGACACACGCACCTACACAGATGGTAATAAAAATGATAACCACGGATTTTTCAAAGTGTTAAGAATGGCTCTCATAGCGTGAAAACTGATATAAAGCCTCACCATGTTTAACCTCAATGTAAGTTGCTTTGCAATTATTAAAAATGTAACTGGGCGATAAAAATGCCTGTAGTGTCCACCCTGTGTTATTAAACGCAGTCCACCCTGAGGTGTAGATTTTCAATTGGTAGGACAAACCCTCCTCTAAAAACCTTAACAACTGATTTTTTATTCTCAGAAAACAAGATGGCGGAATCATTGCTACATGTGGTCTTGATATGAAACCTAGTTAACGAGGACAACCCTATTATATCCTTGTTATTTACATTAGATTATTAAAAATTCGATAATGGTATGTACATATGATGTCCATGAGGCTATTATGTGCTAAGTAGCCTACAGTAGGATCAACTTCTAACACCCATGACAAGTGAAACGACACGTTAGTTAATCTTGATTTACGTGTGCCTAATGCGCGTAAGTAATGGTCACTCTCCATCTTGAGATTTGTCCACGAGGCATGCGCAGATTAACAACAGAAATGTTGCAATACAGGAAGATATTCCACCACTTTTGATACGACAACAGTGACCTTGCTAGACATTTAAAAATGTTCAACTCGTGCCAATACCTTAGTGATGCAGAGGTCACGTTGAATACAGGACAAGTCAAAAAGTTGGTAACGCTTACGTACATTATAAATAAAAAGTTTCCTATAATCACGCCATGCATTTTCATGCAACATACTCCAGTGAAAATCTCCACAAAATGATAAACAAAAAGCAGTGTGTGTCCTACATTTTGATAAGATTAATCGCGAATAAACAAGTTGATGCGCTAAATAATGATAATACTCATTATGTTGATTAATGGATTCAATAAAGACTTATAAATACTTCTTATGGGTTCCTTCACTCATTTGTTGATCAGTTTTAGAAAGCTGAAATGTTATAGAAATTGCATAAAGTATGATGGATTTACCGATTTACCATTGTCGAACAGCATAGTCATTTTTAAAATAATAATAAAAAAATATATATAAGTATAAGTAATGAGTTCTACCAAGAAGAGCAAACTCGTAAACTTCCAAAGCTGAACAAACTGATGTTTAAAGATGTGGCCAATACTTGCCTTAGAGACTAATGAGAGTTTGGTCATGCAAAGTAATCGCACATATGATGCAACACGTGGGAGGTCCACTTACGAAAACTGTTGATAATCCTCAATGTGCGCCATGCTAATAAATTATGCTCAAAGTCAGTGCGAAACTTGTTCGTTGGAACATCGTGCTGCGTGGAGTGGAGAGCCATAAGGAAATTTTCTTTACAATTTTATTTTTTTAAGATTTACTTATGTGGTTTGAAAGTATTCTTCGTTTTACAATGCTATGTACTTGAATAACGAGGAAATGCGCCATTGAAACTTTAGAAAAACATGAAACAATGTATCAATCATTACATGTGACAAAAAAGTGAGTTTTGTCTAGAAATTAATGAAAACAGGAATTGTTAAAATCAATTTGTCCCAACGCAATAATAAATTTATATAGCGGTTAAACTACATATGTATACCTAAAGAAGTTCTCAAGTTTTTTTGGGCGAAAAACTTAAATGATGCTTATCTGAGCTCTGTAATGGTAAATGTGGTCATGCAATGGATTTCAATTGGGTGAAGTGTGCATCATATGCGCACGCGCTCACTTTGCCCTCTGTTTTAATTTATAGATTTCAGCCAAATCTTTTTAGATTTAAACCAAATCTTTTCCAACTAGATTTCAAATCTTTTTCAACTAGATTTCAACAAAATCTTTTTGAACTACATTTCAACTATACATTTCAACCAAATCTTTTTCAACTATACATTTCAACTAAATCTTTTTCAACTATAGATTTCAACCAAGTCTTGAGCTTTCAAATACTATATCTAAGATTTATGACAACAACTTTCTGATTATCTTTTTGAATCCATTAATCAATTACCAAATCTGTTTTGAGCTAGATTTCAACCATATCTGATTTTCAACTAGATTTCGAACAAGCCTGTCTGTTAAATTATATAAGATTTCGACCAAATCTGTTTTTCAACCAAATTTCAACCAAGTCTGTTTTCAACTAGGTTGAATAGGTTGAAATCCATTCGGTGACTATATACAGCTATTAAATCATAGAACCGAGCTTGATAGCACAGTAGTCATGTCTTTGATCAAATCGAATGCAAAATAGCAAATTTTTTTTGGATTTATTCGGCGATTAAGCATTTTTAGAGTGTAGCCTTGGATTTTAGCCACGAAGTGACCACACCTACATTATCATGCATAATAAACAATTGTTTTCCTGTACTAGGAAGTTACATTTTCTGTCAAAATAAAAATCTTCTCAAATAGGATGAATTTATGAGCATCGAGATGTCAAAAACAAGATGGACACCCAACCCGTTTGCTTTTCTGAAATTTGATGGTCATTTTTAATTCGCAAATGTTTCACGACTGGCGACCAGCGTCTAGAATTTTTATTTACTAAAAAAGTGTGTCGCAACTCGGCAATAACTGCCGACTGCGTACGAATAATTAACTCTTTAAAACCGCCTCTCGTGAATGTTAATTCCCGCTAATGAAATCGCATAAATAAATCTGACGTCTAAAACAGCGATGTGTGCTAATTAAGTAAGTAGTGAAAAAAGCGCATCCGAACGTGTCAAGATTGCGTTATTTTTTTTGGCTAACATTCGGCTAGAAAACAAGGAAAATGAAACAATTAGCAATTGATATAAAACCTAATATTGGAGTTGCGTTGAAGGTTTTCCGGGAGAGACAAAAAGTTCAGTAGCCTTGCTGATAAAAACACGGGTAGTGGTTTAGCCGTTGAATAAACAAGCGAGTTAGCCTACATAATTATATCACTTGTACTTTTCAGAGGCGAATCCTTCTGAAACCCTCTACAGAGTGACCAATCATGAATGGCGGCATGGAAACACCAAAGCCTTTCAACAAGGTTAAAACCAAATAAAATGCACCTTCTTCATTATACAAGCTCATGAAAACTGGTAATTTCGAGCCAGATCCACGTGACCCGCATACGAACTGATTTCATATTAATTCTTGGTTAGAAATTATCTAGTTTTATACCCTGCGGGATGGGGCACAGCCAGTCGAATGGCATACCTGCACTCCGGGGCAAACATTCTAAAAAAGGGTTAAACGTATATATAGTCGCCATTTTTTTCTACAGTTTAATGGCTCTTTGATGGTGAATTTCATTTGATTTTCAACTACAACTGTTGGTGAATAAAAATGACTTGTATAATTCATCAGGACACCCTGCATTTGGCTTAGGTCAGTGTACTCTGGATTTGACATTTAAGTCCTTATAATTGGGATGAATATTTATTTACAATATCAGAATTCAAAATTAATAAGTTAACACATTGTATAGATACTTTAGAGTTTGCTTATCAAGTATACATGAACACCGAATAAGTACTTCGAGCCATTTGCTTTATGGGTAACTCAGTATTATCAAGAAGAAATATTATTAGTAATATCTATTGAAACATGCTGGCCAGTCAAAAGTACAGCTTATAATTTTCCATATCTCGGTTTATAGCACCTTCTGATGACGTTGAGCCATCATCATGGAATTTCCAAGATGGCTGTCCCCTATTAATGCAGAAGCGACCATTTGGAATTGGAATGCCGTGATAAACGCTCATACGACACCAGGGGGTGCTGAACCGAAATAGGATAATAATTATTTTAAATATCTTAACATGTATCATGATTTGCTATGGAATGAAAGGTTGATTCACTTATGTTCCTATAGTAGTTTTAAGTCATGTAGTGAACGTAAACTGCAAAGGGTCATTCATATACATTTTTTTTTTTCAAAAATGAACTTGTTTTTAAAATATCCAAAGAATGAAGTTATGTAAATAGACTAATTTCTGCTTGCTGTTTTTGGCTTTGCGCACAGCAGTGATATACATATCATTTCACGCTGTGTTATTTGCATAGACAGAAAAATACATTAGAATTTCGTTAATTACGTTATAAATTAGTCAACGTGCACTTATATAGGCCAAATTAAGCTTTTCAATTAAAACCTGTATGTTTTATTATCTAGTGGTGACTCTAAAAAGCCGAATTGTTCGGTTAATGAACCTAAAAATAATTACCATTACAGATATACTAGTTGGAAAATGAATTTTGCAATTGCTTGAATTACTAAATCAACAATGATAAAACATATACATATACAGTATATGGTATTACTTTATACTATACTGTAATGACCTTATAAACAAATCTGTTAATATTAGATTAGTATGCTTAATTAAAATATAGATAAACTGCCTTTTCAAACGAAAACACTTAACGAGTCGTTATCGATAAGTATACCACAAAAAAGTGCAAAAATGCAATTATCCTGATATTTGATAATTCAATTAAAACTGTCAGCATATATAAGAGTAAATGCCATTTCATAGGGTGAAAAATGTATATACCCACAACAAATGATTACTGTCATCTGCAACAACATAACCATTCAATTGAATTTCTATTAACAATAACTTAAAACAACTATGGGCATCAAAAACTCAAAATAATCGGGTTATTAAGCTAAAAGAATATATATTTATAACAACAAAATTTCTCGTTTGGAAGAATTATGGTAAAGCGAAGATAATGACTCCAGCTAACCTTCACCCAAATGTCTATTTGTGTTATCCTTTATCAACTATGAAATAAATCACGTTTTAACACATTTCTTGCGTCAACGCTTTAGTTTAGACAACACCCCTTTCATTCCAGACCCAGTTGTTCAAATGTAAAATATGTAAACAGCGATATCATAGACAAGACATTGGGAAGGTAAACATTTCCCCACAAATTCTGTGCACCTGTATTAAAGAGTTATAAAACAGTCGAATTATCATGAAAGAAATCCGCACCCCATATAGAGGACAACGTTTCCATCAAAAATACCTAGGTTATAGACCATTGCAACCTCTGCTTAACATTGAAAGGGCGAAGCACTAACTAGCATTATTTTCAATGAGGATTACATCCACTGGCATAATTATAATGCATACACATTTTCATAAATTCTATTCAAACACTTGGGCTATTGATCCAATCGAGCTATTTTCATTTTTGTTAAAGATTTAAAATTGTTATGGTCACGGAATGGATTTCATCCATGAATATATCGTATATCGTTGAAATGCTCTAATTTGATAGTACACCACACTGTTGTGATGTTAACTGTGACATCAAAAAGCAACAATTGACATGTCTTGGAACCCCGTGGGAATAGTTGGAACCTTGAGATTTTTATAGCCACAATTGACAATTCTTTCCTTTACCCTGTTTGCTTTATTTCGTTATATTGGTAGACAAAACAAAAAGTCGCTAAGTTGTGTAACTTAAATTGTTGCAGAGCCATGTAACAATAAACAAACTAGACGCCAATCAGAATGTACAATTAAGTACGCCGCTGAAAAGGAATGGGGGGCACTATATCTCAATATCTAGGAAATATTTCCTAGCAAGTTATTTTTCATGTGTTCCCCAATAACTTCTATAAAATCAACATTTCTTTATATGTAATTACTTCAGGGATCTTTGCGGAAATGATGAACGACAATTGGATGCCAACCAGCCAGGGCCGGGGCAAACTAACAAGTGTGATGGACAGAAGGACAAGTTTAAAATGGAAAGACAACTTGGGTTTTCCTCAAAATACATGTTAGGGATAACTCAACCCTTTCCTCGTTCACGCTTGTCAGAATGTATTTTGCGCCCAACATGTTTATCCGTCATGGCACCACTTTGTCAAATGTCAATTCGTAACAAATACATGTATTGTATGTATGAATATCGACATTCGAAAAGAATTTGGAATGCAATCATTGGCATGTGGTACACAAAGCTTATCTAGATTAAGATATAAGAGGGCGGAGCATGTCAAAAATCTAATAGATAATAAGATACTCACGAAGCAGTCCTTGTAGAGACGTGTTGCAAAATCACTCTCGCATTCGAGGAAGTTAAAGATGGCGGAACTTCCGGTTTCAAAATGGACAACACACTTCTTCGACAATTAGGACCCAAGCTGGCACAAAAAATAGCGTTATTATAGTAGTTATCAACTATTACCAGGTGGAACATTATGCATCTATCCAATTTGGCTAAATCCTTGACTATCACAATTTCCCACGTCTTCAAATGTGTGTCCCCTTTAAAAGCAAATAAGTTTGGTCCCTTGACTTCTTTATATGGAACTACTATTTTTGCAGGAATGTTGTTTTATATTTCTTGAATTTCTCCCAAAATGTATTGACTTTCAGATACAGTAGGTTTTATAAAGCAACGAAAAGGTTCACTGGAATGGGATTTGGATGTTCTATAAGTTTGGTCCCTTTACTCCATCATATTCACAGTGGAACTACTATTTTTACAGGAATTTTGTTCTAAAATTCTTGAATTTCTCCAAAAATGTCATAACTTTCAGATATACCAAAACTACGTTTTATAAAGCAACGAAAATGTCTATAATATATCTCTGAAATAGGGCTTGGTTGTGCTACTAGTTTTTTAGGTGCATGTGATGATATCGAAAACCAACAAAGGGCAAAATCTATTCGAAAATGACATACTAAATACCCTAGATATAATTTCCATTTACAAGATATTTGCCTAGATGAGCAACCTACGACCCGGGTCGCAAAATATTTTCATAGATGGGCCAAAATCTAAAAATATGGCAGGGAATGGAGGTGAAAAAGGGGACGTGCACTGAAAAGATCAACACGGAAAAGTTATGGCTTCCGTCAGTCTAACGTTGAAGGTGTTTAGAGGAGCACCTCGTTTGGATTTACGCTCTTAGTTGGCCCTGTGCATTTCTTTGATCAAATTGGAGGCGGGGAGGGGGAAAAGAAAAAAGTTATTTTTAAAAAAAGACAAGTTTCTTAAATTAGCTTAAGCGAGGGAGAAGATTCAGAGTGTGATACGTGAAATGATGAGGGTCATAAATTGCTGGAGATGAGTTGAACGTTTTGAAAAGACGAACGCATGGTATAGTGAACCAGTGACGTCAAAATAGGCATTTTTGGAAACCCAGAAATACATCCGAATATTACGAAAATACACTGCATTTCGCTTTCATCGTGCCAGCTGTCAGGACTTAATCAACGACACGAAAAAGCTTGAATAAGATGGGGAAAAAACAACTTCGAGGGTCCAACAGAGCGTGGAATAAACTAAAAAAATGTCGCCAGAAATATATACAAAGTAACCGAACATTACAGAGACGGTTATGATAAACGAGTCATTATCTCACTAGCCTAAATATCAGTCAGTTTATCACTTTTTTCAATCGCCCTTATGGAGATTTGGTCGTTTAACTGCGCAATGCGTTACTTTCTTATAATATCTTTGCATCCACCAATACAATGAATTAAAAGTCACGTGATGCCGTTACTCCCAGTATTTGCCCCCAAAACTCACGACTTACCCACCTCGAATAAAGAGTTTTTGAACAATCAGCAAGGAGGAGTGTTGTCACCGCCAAAAGGGGTCCAAAATGGAAGAAAGAGCATAGAAATTCAGTAACGGCGCTATATTTACCTGATGTCATGTTGAATTTCATGACATCCCAGATTCATGCAAGAGTAAGTCTTTGGATTTCAAATTAAACAAAAGGGCTCCTAACAACTAAAAAAGTCGTCGGGTTGGGTAATTATTCTTGAAGTGCAGCTTAAAAGATGAAAATTGGAATTGCAGATAAGAGTCAAGATGTCCTGGGTAATGCATTTTGTCAGTAGGGTGAATTACAAGGCGCCTAAATAAATGCTGCACGAGGGCGAAACGACTGGGACAAATTTAGGGCACTGGCAAGGTTTTTAACACAAAGAAGGAAAAAGTATAATTACACTCCTACAACATCCCAAAAATAACGCCCAGTTGGGAAAAACGGTGATTTTTACTAGATTGGCTAGGCTGTATACTGCCTAGCGATGAAAATCTACTTCAGCCATTAGTTGCAGTCACGAAATGGATTTCAACCTAGTTAAAAAACCTGTGTGCATAAATTCTATCCAACTCGGTTGAAATTTACACTTGCTTTCCGTGACTACAGTTAATGATTATTTTTCTAACCCAAATTACTTAAATTCAAACAATTAGATCTTGTAGGTTATGAAGGGACCAGGAGCAGGAGTAAAATCCAAAAAAAAATGATTATGGGCAAGAGAAAATGTTTTAAACTTTAACCCATATAAATTAAAATTTAGTAAGGAAAAAACGAGTGCTGTAATGAGATGAAGCCCAACCTTTCTTACATACATTTTTTATGCTTCTAAAAACGAAACTAGGGTATTTTGCCTCTGAGGGTTGATGTTTTAGATTAGCAAAAAAAAGTGATTTTTTGTTCAAAAATAAAATTAAAATACACTTTGCACTATCATTAGTTTATTGAATAATTTTCTATTTAGCTGCTGCCAATGTATTCTGAAAATAATAAAGCATCAAGCTGAGCCTATAAGAAATTATTCTTTCCCACAGCAAAACTGCGATAAGTGTACAGCATTTCCAATTTTATTTTTATAACCAAAATACAGCATTTACAATTTTGATCCTCTATTAGAATGGTTGTTTAAAATGCTTAATAGGTTTATCGTTAAATTCAGTGCACGGGACATTGGAATGAAATTTTATAATACGGAAATTCTTGACCGGTAAAATATTTTTTATCAAACTCAAAAAATGAAGAAAAAAAAATACCGATAAAAGGCGCACATTCCTTTTGTACTTCACAACTTAACCACACGTTAATCCTGTACAATAAATAGTATGCCTCCCAAGTATTTTCTTTTGTGAAAAGTATCGTGAACTTCAAGCATCCTCATTAAATAAATATACAGTTGCAAAACTGCACGTGTTCTAAATTAATAATGAGCACTAAAACTAACTTATTGATAACTTACTAAATACAGATTTTAAAATATTTGGAAAGCCTCACCAGTGAACAAATGTTCGAACGTCACACTGCTTCACACACCAACGTCACACTATCTACATTTATGTAAGAGAAAATGCCATATCTCAGATTAAAAATGCAATACTACTATCAATACAATGGTAGTTAACTATTCTATAGCTCGTAGATGTGCATTGAAGTGTTAATAATTGAGAAAGACTATCATTTATTGGAGACAAGAAAAACATAGTTCAATTATTATTGACGTGAATAAAATATGCTTCAAAATCACATAAACGAATTGCTAATACTTTAAACTTCATACTGAAAACTTTGAAGACCTCGTGCACTGTTCAAGAATTCTGCAAAAATGAATTTGCTAATAATCTGATAATCATTTCGTATCCAGATTACATGTTAAATCTGTATTAGAAAACTAAAAAAATCGGTTTTTTTAAGAGAATGAAGTTATTTTTTAATTTCCATTGCTACAGTAAATCAGAACAGAGAAAAATAAAAAAATGTATCTTTTTTAAATAACAAGTTGAAGTGGCCCATAAAAGCATGTCATAAATTTCGAATTTCCAAGTTCCATTAAAGTTGTCGCCACGAATTCGCAAATTAAATATGCTTAGATGATATTAACGAATGTCAGCCATGAGGTCCAAGCAAGTTGTGCCTGAAATTTCATAAAAGCAAAGTTGAGTTATCAATGAAAAAATAAAATGGGCCCACGTCGCTTCAACCAAATCGCATTCGAAAAAAAACATTCTGTTCAACGTGCCCATATATTTAATCAAAGTAATGCCATGTCATATTTCAAACAAAAGCTTTTATCAAATTTTAATTTGTAGTCACACTGCTAAACAAAACATACCGCTGCACAAAAAAATAAATCAAAAAACGATTGGAGAAACATATTTTGGGGAAACCAGGGGATGCAAAAGCCGCAACAAAAGCTAAAAAATGATGTAACACTTCATGTATCCAATGATAACATAAACAACAAAAGTAGGAAGATGAGCAAGCAAGCAAGAGAGACGCCAGAGGGGCCATGGCGACCTCGGCCATTTTTCCTCCCCTGAAGACCTTTTCGGGAAGGTGCATGAGTTGAGGTGCACTTTCAGAGTCTGGGAAGTCTTGAGAATGAGCAACGTAAGATGCGGTATTCTTTGATGGCCTAGACCTTCGCTTTGCCCCCTATTTATGATTTACGGACGGTATTCCAGGTGACAAGAGCCAGAACCAACAGCATTCCTGGACGGGCTTAAACGACTGCTTGGCCATCCCCCTGAGGGTGCACCTCACCGCAACAACCGCTCCTTTCTCTAAACATCTTGGCCAGGGAGGAAAGCTTAAAATTCATTCTCATTAAGGGAAAAAGCATGGTAAAATAATCACCTGCACTTTGGAGATGGGACAGAATTTTGTCTACTAGCCCAATGGTCAATTTTATCTCAGGTCTCAAGAAAAGATGGACGATTGCCTTTTTAAGCTTGATAACGTTTCTTAAATGCATTCTTGGAAATTTCAATGATGTGGAAATAAGCTACACTCAAAGGTCATTTTAGTGAAGAAAAATTAGGGCTGGAGAGGAATGACCGATTCGTATTTCCATCTCAGATTTCACGACAAATATACACAAAAAAACTAGAAAAAAAGTTATCTCCTGTATGGAGATCGAATGGGTAACTCAACCACAATCTCTTAGAGACTGTTAGCATTTTAAAAAAAATTAAAAATTGCAACTCAGAGCATTGACCAAGCATCCCAAACCAGCGCACCGCAAAACAACGGCTACTTGTGATACTAAATTAAAGCTTAGATTACATTTTCCACCTCATTATTTTGCTATCTCGTTAGATGCTGCTATAGGGAAATAGACATGCATGTGCAGTTTAAAAAATAACAAAATGTACCATGTTTGAGCTCTGACCTGGTTGCACCAAGCACTATATTTAATCGGTGGTTAAATTTAGCAACTGCTAACAAGTTTAATATACGGTACGCCAAGTTGTCAGCACGCAAAACTGCGGCATGGATGCAACATCACAGCGCTCGTGTTTGAAAATTGAATGTGCTCGTAAAGTTTTCATTTTTGCGACTCTGGGAAGATATCGTATGTTTACCAGATAAACGAAGCTGCAGATAGATAGACGTTTGGCCTGGCCAATTCCGTTCAAAAGATGGCTACAGCCTCTAAAACAAACACAAATGGCTGTTTACGTGTTATTTTGGCAAAAAAACGCTCACACCATCAATGAGCCGCATTGTGCTCGCATTTTGATACAACATATCTTCAACACGTGTTCCTCCCATTCAGTTTTTTTTGCATTTTTGCTGACATCCTATATAGCTTCTTTCAATTTGTAGAAAATTGGTTTGATCAATCTCAGGCAAACACCACAAGATGGCACAAAATACCAAGGATCTGTCACGCAAGACACTCAATGTCTCACTGCAGACCACAATGTGGCTGACAGATTACTGAATAATGAATGCGGAACATTTTTGGCTAGCCCTCCAAACCTTTTTTAGATCTTTAAACATTTTCTGAACTTTCTTTTACATCTTCCATGGAATAAGGTCTGCATCTATCTGGGTTATGCAAAAACCTACTTGGTATTTTAAAAATTGGGGGAATCCAAAAATTGCTCGTGTCTAGCTAATTGTAAACATCGTTGACTCCTACATCTGGATACATGTGCTCAACAACGTTGAACATCCACATCTACATTTGTCGTCAGCTGAATATTTGTTCAAATATTACATCTGAAATGACGCACCTTCCTCATGTGTGCATTGTTTACATTTATTGAGCATCACTATTGTTGTTGTTGTTAGTAAATTGATAAGATAAATTATAAAAGATATTCTAAGAAATTTAATTTGTCTTAGAATCAAAGCTGTTGGTGGTACTGAAATGAATGTCATACAATCGATGACGTCTTATAATTGATGAAATACGATAATTTTTATTTTTAAGATCAGAATTGTCCTTCAAAATTATAGAGGGCATAGGATCAATCCAATTACGCGGCTTTTACCTAAACTGACAATAACTCTTTCTGGTCATCATTTCAATGTCTGCATCAGAAAAAAAAGCAGTCCATCATCTCAAGAAACACCTGAGTTTTAAAACATTGCATAAGCAGTCCAATCATTTACCGGAGAGGTGATAAATCCGATCATGACAGACTATGTAAAATTGGTGACGCCGCATGTAACTTGAAGCAAACAGAAAACACAGCGGTGTTGTTGCCTTTACTTACCAGATGTTGCTCATCTGCTGAACTGCCGATTTCCTTTAAATCTCTTGATTTCAACCGGTTTGTAGTGTACCGATTTCTCTGCTTTTCTTTTACCCAGGCCTCCGCCCCCTCCTCTCTTTTGTGGGCGACTGCTCTTGATACCATGAACATCTGAAGAGTTTCGGTTAAGGAAGATGCAAAACAAGAAAGCAACAGACAAAGCATGCAAAACAGCGCCTTAACACCTCCAAAGAATCCTACGGCAATTCGCACATTAATATGGATGAAAAATAACATTGCAATTGAAAACAGTTTTGGAAATGGAAAGGTGGATGATGACACTCTTACTCGCGACGTTGGTGGCAATGCAAATCAGTTGTTGATAATGCAAAAAAAAAAAAATACTGAATGTTATTCTGCATATCTCAGCATTAGCTCATGACAGGCAATAAGGAATGCCATGATCCACGGCAAGCAATCGGAAAACGATAGGAATCAATCTGCTTTCAGCGTTGAAAGTCATCGAAAGAGGGGTTGCAAATGTCCCTTTTAAAAACTCGTTTCGGATCCTCAAATGTCCCTCCGGTGCTTCGAATTAAAAAGGCATTTGCAAAGGTAACATCAGGGCATGCACAGACAGATAGAGAGGGACGCACACCTGTTGTTTTACGTTAACCGCCTAAAACAAAAATCCCAGGAAGGTTAGTGACACAAGCAGGCGTGATTGACTCTTCCAGAAGGGACTTCACGGGGTAACCCTTCAACCCTTCTTCAAACTCTACAAGCAAAACGACCCTCTTCAAGTTGGGCAGTGAATGAATGAGTGGTTAGTGGTGAGGAGGTACTAATCAGTGCAGAAAAATACTGTTCTCCACATGTCTGCAAGAGATTCCATTGAATATGGTCGCAGTAATACCGCGCCCCAGGCTCTTATAAACGTAGACAGGTCAATTATAATGTAGACAAACAATCACAGCAGGATTGAGTCGTGTACGGAAAGTGAAGAAGCTTTAAAAATCAGACATGGTCCATGTGGTTCCTAGCGAAAGGAGGTTCTGTATGAAAAACGCCAGTAAAGAATCCATTGATGTTCATCAACAGTGGGGAAACTGCAAACATCATACTCAGGATGCTGAAAACGACAGAAACACTTCCATACATGAAAGGAATGGTTTTTTTCTTACAGAAGGGCAATACCATCTAACTCTGCAAACGAATTTTCTGAGGATAAGTCTTGCCTTGAATGCAACTTGTCCAGGCACCCACTTTGATGCTGGAGATCAGATTGGATGTGTTCCAACTTCCAAACACAAACAACGGCTTAAGCCTTAGGAGATGCTCAAGCTGACATGATATTTAAATGACTCAGGAACTTGTAGATTGCTCACATCCATTCCCATCACTAAGCCAATCTCGAATAATAAAGCTTGTCAAAGTTCTTCTTCAGGAGACCATCAAATTCTACCCAACCTCTCTCGGTGCATCAAATGCCCAGTTGGAAACAGAACTAGTGAAGCAGTTTTATCAGCCAGGATACATTTCAGATACGATCGAAACACGTTATTAGTTTAACCCTTGCCAAACCAGAAGCAGGTTGGGCATCATTGGCCATCATTCCACGCAGACACCTTCCTATTTCAATAGAGCATTTCCGCCTCTCGACATGGAAGATATTTCTACCAACGACCCTGACCGTTTAAATTGAAAAAAAAACCAACAACAAGAAAATTGTCTTTACCTAAACATTTAAAAACCGTCGGAGGCCATCGGTAAAGCAAGATAGCAGCCCACCACTGTTATGGGTGGCAAAAAAGATAATAAAAATTTATGGATAAAGTTAAAAGAAGCATGCTATAGCTCAAAAAAATCAACTTGGACTACTAGCAGTTGCCATTCCTAAAATAACCGAAAAGAAAGGCAAAACTGTCTGTAACATTGGTCTTCTGGAAAGCAGACATGCAATGATCGCTGTTTACGTTGAATTGCATAACTTCACTTTGTTTAGACAGCCAACCCGTTCCGAAACACACTCGGCAAGTTAAATTGCCCGGATTTCAACAATGGCTCAGTCATACGGGCTGTTGCAAATCAAAGGTTTATTTATTTGCGAACAACAAATAAATAAAGGCAGGGCCATGGTGGGACATGCAACAAGTCTTCG
Source organism: Ophyiulus pilosus (assembly GCA_033995625.1). NCBI lineage: Eukaryota > Metazoa > Arthropoda > Diplopoda > Julida > Julidae > Ophyiulus > Ophyiulus pilosus. The sequence goes on along the minus strand of JAUJYV010000044.1, from coordinate 68,126 downwards.
CTTTCCCATTTCTTCAGCACAGAAACCATCAACAAGAAATATGCACTTGCCCTATGTAACAAGGAGGGTGCAACACATGATACATTGTTCCCATTATACCATCGTGGCTACCAATATGTCAAAAATGACCTGACCTTTCCCGTGACGCATTCATGATCAAACGGAATAGCCCACGCAGAATACAAAATTCTCTTCATTAGTTAATTAATGTCTGTTTGGACTTGACGCTGCTCATTTGACTTTTATGAAACAAATCCTGCCAATTATTTTCAATGTTTCAGAGTCTAATTTACAGGCCTTTCCTACTTAAGTTTTTTATGTTGCTATGAAGTGACAAACAGCACAATGTTCATAGAGTTTATCATAACCAAAAATGTATATATGAACAAAATAAATCTTGATGTTAGATCTATACTTCTGTATAATTATGTTGAACATTTGAACAACTATTGACATTCATTGAAAAGTTCTTTGGAACTTGACTAGACACTGTCCCATTATACAGGAATATGTTTAGTTTTAGAACGTGATCCTTTAGTCAACAATTTTGGTTTACAGCAGATTTATCAACAAAAGATGTGATTTGAATAGAAGTTTTAAGTGCCTATTCAAGGTGGGCAGGTACTCGCTATAAAATATTAGCCAAAAACAAATTCGTTTTCACAATGTGAAATGAGAAGTTTTGACAAGAAAAGAACGTCTACGAAGATATTTAAATAGGGTGCTGAGTTTCCATCATGTACGTGGTTATGCTAACAATCGTACTTATACATAAATCAGAAATTGTGAAAAAGTGTTTGAAGAATAAATCAGTTCTATCTATGTCAGGGACTGCGTCAACGTTATGTCAATGACGTCCCAATACAAACGATGTTAGGGCCATAATTTATAAAAGCAGGTTTACAAAAAAAACTTCGTTAATAAATTCCATAATTATTTTGTGTACACACGAAGGAAATATGGAATTTTGATTATTTTCTGACAAAAGGACAAATGAAGTATAAGTCTGTCATCAACTGAATTTTCTTCGCGTCTTGAAGACAAAACTTTGGATTATTACAAATTCAAATTTGAAATTATGATATTACCGTTTGCAGAAAATTAAAAGCTATAGTAAACGAACTATGAGTACGATCTCGTATAAGGGACATGAACGCTCTCTAAATCGCTAAAAGATGAAATTTTAGAGGTGACAAAAACTAATTATTACTGACAATGGCTAGGGGCTTCCTAAAAGTCATCGAAGTATGTCACTCACGTACACATTCAAGACGCATTTAATTTCGAGGTCATAACTGAAGAAAAAACAAACAGTGAACAACCCAATGTCATAATTAAGTCTGTAGGTGATGAACCACTTTTGAGATTAATTAAAAAAACGAGCAAAAAACGCTTAATTTTTTGCCCCGAGTACACCTTCTAAATGTTTTTAATTCAGAAAGTATTAATTCTTTAACCCTGATGAAACAAATTAAAGTACTTGAGCAAAAGAAGAAAAAAATCACAATTTTAGTGCAAAATAGTTTGGAATCAAAGTCTGTAGATAGTTTTCTGCAATGACAATTTCTCTAATAAATGTCATACAGCAAACGTTTTCAGATGTATTCTTTATCTGGTTTAGTTTATCGAATACAATTTTTGACATCACCAAAATCATTAAAAAGAATGCAGCCAGTAAATTTTACATTCAGTTAATGTGACTTCTCAATGTGTTCCTGCCTTGACCCTTTCCTGTTACCATGCGTCTTCTTTTTCAAAATGTGAAATGACTTAAAATGCAACGTGGCATATTCACATAATACGTGATTTTGCTACAAATTATAGTATTAAACGAGAATGTCGCATTAAAGACTAAAATCACCACGTTTAAGATATTTAAGATTCAGGTTTGATTTCCAACGCATGTACTTAGTATTTATGTTTTCAATAGTCTGGCACTCGTTTTAAATATACGTGAAACAAATACCATGGATGTACCGCCAACCCACAAAGAATTCCAAATTGATATAATATTGGGACAATTTCCAGGAGATATTACTCAAATTAGTTTATCATTATTTACAGTGTTTGGTTTATTAGCCTCTATCGTGAGGAAGTGGTAAAACCATATTTCACTATGCCAGTGGCATTTAAGTAACATACTCTTTGTACCATTTTTGTACATTTTATTGTAGGTTTTCCATTTTCGAAGAGGCTTAGTCATTCCTTATTGTAGAAAAATATTTGAACTGTCACTCTTGTTAAAATGCCAATAAAACAGCATAGATTTTTTTTTAAAAAACCAGAATCAAGGTGTCCAAACACGAAATAATTCAGTCAAGAGCGAACGCTCATTGTGTATCAATAAGTAAGGAAATTTGCAAAATCACTTAAAAAAACTGCACGAGCATTTTTCCTGCTTTACAAGCCTTGAAAATGGATAAATGCAAATCAAACGCTTCAATAAATGTTTTGAAGGAGTTTGACATGTGCTATCAAAAGCCTTGAATCAAGAATCAGTTATGTGGTCACGTTTCAAAATCGTAATTTTTCCGATGGATCATTATTAATTGCACAAAAACATGGTGTGTACAACCAAAGTGCTGTTTGGTTTTATTATTACATCTAATCATTTCAACAACTGGCTGTAATTTATAAGTTAGACCGACAGGTATTGGTTTAGCAGCCGGTTTGTATCGTTTCATCAGCAATGTCTTACTACTATTGTTGTTAGATTTAAAAAATTTATTATTTCCTCATTTCCAAAATGAAATAAGGCCATAATGCTCTTACTATAACAAAACTGAGCATATTGTGTGTGCTACAGAACAAGCCAAACATTTCATATATGTTTTTCATTTGCAATTCCAATTAAAAAATGTAATTTGCTAGTTGATATGAAATTTAGCATTTACTTTCGCACAAATCTCTGAATCTACAAAAATCCATTGCTTCGTATATAACTAATAGAAAATATAAGGTCACGACCTGAATCTCAAACAGGTAAAATGGCAACAAATTGTGTTGTCTGCCCTCCTGTGTTAGCATGCAAGTTGGCAAATCCATAGTTAAGAGGAAGTGAAATACTACGAGAGATTGAAAAGACGATAGCATTGTACCCAAATTTCATTACACCACGAATTCCAATGCACACCTCTTTTTGCATGCGGGAGCTTATTGATATACAACTTAGACCTCGTCGTGTTGGGCACCAGAAAAGAAACATTCTAGAGGTCGCGAAGATTCAGGAAAAGCATATTTTTTCCCTCTTACAAATCTCAACGAAATTGCTGCTGTATGTTTTTTAAAAAAACATCAGGCAAATTAATTATAATGGCAACATATAAATGTGCTTACCGCACTGCAGGGCTAAAGAAAGATACAAGGTTGTTGTTGAAGATTGCTCAATAAAGGCACAACACGAAAAAAAGTATGCTAATAAAAACGTACCCGAGAAAAGTTTTCCCTACTCTTTCATTTGAAATCGCATCATTCGAATACCAGTTATTAGCATATGCATTGGGAAATTTATGTGACCCTTGCTGTCACTTGATAGATAGCGATTATCAGGTTGTCAGACGTCTGATGTCATGTTAGCAACAGATTAATTACTATTAAGGTGAAAGCGTGATTTTTGAGGACTTATTGAGGACTAAAGTATAGACAAACAAGCCATTATTGTTATAAAGGCTTTAACGTGTTTAAACATGAGACCATTTAGAATGATTTTTATCTGAACAAGTGCATTTAGTATGTACATGATGGTACAAGGATGACAGATCATAAAATTCAATCTTCCTTATTGCCATAAATTCGTTCACATGAATAAGACCAGCAAAAACAAGAGAGAATAAATAGGATTTGCACAAGATGTGTTGCAAGGAACTAATTATATAGACTATCTCACACCAAGACAGCCAGACACTGGAGAAACAGCAAGAAAAGGGGCACGTCAAGTAGATTCGTTATTTGGGTTTATAATTGATATTCTTGTAATTCCATGGTACGTTAGAACCGAACCTTTGTCTAGCTTAATACCCAGAGACGTGTAAACACAGAAAGATGTGCCTTCCAAATGGACAGAAATCCAATAAGACCCAGACATGGGCCATACGTTACAGCAGTTATCTATTTAAAGTTGAAATTTACACTGCTCTGGAACGTAATTTGATCCAGACCTCGCTATGTGCTATTCCTTGTTAAACTTTAAATTCAACATAATTTAAGGCATCTTCAATTGTGGTGCCCTGTCAGCAGTGGGTATAACTAGCATCGTATTCCCCTTGCACTTCATTAGCACTTCAAAGAAGGAATCCTCCATTGGATATAATTTCAGTGGCATCAAAAAATAGGAATAACTTTGTAGAATTGAAAATGTGAAAGAGCCAGACGTACCCACACGAAGAATCTAACAAATCCCTAAAAATAAAGAACACGTAGGCCGCAGCAAAAATAGGTTGCTGCACTTATATCCCAAATATTTCAACTTGCCTTGCCATTTCGACAGAAATAAATAATAGGGCTAGTGAGTATAACACCAGTAATAGGCAATTAAAGTCGCAATTAAATGCGATCTCATGTACAATTGGCAATAATAAGTTAGCGGTGGTTTAGAACTATTTCAGAGTAGTGGGTTCCATCAAAACTGTCAAATGATTTCCACTGCCTGTTAACCATTAACCTCTTAGATTATCAAGAAGCCAAAATATTTTGTCAAATGACATTTTGATGTGGTGATTCGCAGAGGAATAAATTCGTTGAAAAAATACTTGGCAAAGGTTTGCCTGGAAAACATGTCTCCAAATTGCTTGCCGTCATTTAAAAATGAACAGTACTTGGAAGACCACATAAAAGACTCAGAAAAATTAACAGTTGTCGCCTCGGTCTACCAAAGGTCAATTCTTCTAATTCTCAACGCCAAAAGTAATGACTTCATTAGATAGTAGCTACATCTGGTGTCATAACGGAGTCAATATATGGAGATGCAACAGTTTTACAATTTATCTTTAAAACCTTTAAACGAGGCTACATTAACAAGAAATTCATTTTTTTCTGGAAAATGTTTACAACAACCATAAAAATAAGTCAGAATTAAAAGTCCTTAAATCATTTGGTTGTCATTAATGGTGCAATTCAATGCCAGGGCTCCCCCAAAAATGAAATTTTCAACTTTCCTGTCTTTTTCAGTTTTAAAATAATTTCTCTGACGACTGAAGAATAAAAAATATGACAACTTCCCCATGTTGCTAAAAGAAATGGGCTTAGAACACAATTTGCAATGTGCGAAAAATGGACTGGATCACACACATCATTACAAGTTTTCCCCCAGCCATGTCTTAATTGAAAGTTATAACTAATTTAAATAGTCGCGTGATTAAATAGTTGCACTAATTGTAAAATATACCCTAGTTGTAAAATTGATTTTTTTGAGGTAAAAAAACCCCCAGATCATTCCAACTTTTAAGGAATGATGTTAAAACGAGTCAACAGGGGAATTCCCATGTCTGTCAATGTAGGGTGTATATATAATGCAGGCTAGGTGTGCCATCGCTTGACTTTGGTCATATCTAATAACTGACTTGGTACTAGCAAATGTAATATCTTATGTTGAATAGCCTGGCTTTTTCAAACTAAATTACCTTTCCATGATAATTTCAGGAACTCAAGGGATTTCAGAATTCCTGGCAACATTTTCAGCTCCAGTATTTGAATCTTAACAAGAGTAACAAGAGTAAGACCACAGTGTGTTGCACGATCTTTATCACCATGCTTACACCATCCGATAACTGCATGAAATTCAATCACCATGCACCAGAATTTCAAGCATCTTTCAAGACCCAGAAATTACTACTGAGATGTGTTCATCAGTCAGTGAAAGTCTGCTAACAATCGTTAAATTGAAAAATCCAAAGTAACCAGTAATCAAATTTTGAGCTCGATGACATATTAACAGAAAGTGTTGGCAAATGCGATCCAATGAGGCATTAAAGGAAGATGGCGTTGAAATATTTATTGTTGAAAAATACAATTGAGAAACCAGTGCGTGTTCAAAAAAGAAGTTGGCAGGATGCCCATATGGCTAGCTCGTATAGCTAACAGAGAAACGAGACCTTTGCCAAAACAAATCCAAAATAATATCCAAATACAAAACAGGTGTAAATTATGTCAAACGGCAGACATTTCCACCATTTTTATGTGGGGAACTATTTACAGTATCGAAAAGTGCCACCTTGCATTTCAAATATTAGCATAACTCACAGAGAAAATTCCACTGCCATTTGAACTTCTGCACAGTAACAAAAAATAACCCTGGGCCCATCAGATTTCAGAATGTCGACGTTTCTAAAGCGCCAACAGCCAACTTCAGTGTAAAAACTATGTAAAAATCTAAATGGCTTCCAACCGTATATACTTTTAGTAATCATCCAAAAATAGAAATGATGCATTATAATAAATGGGCATAGAAAAACTTATCCGGATAGAAAACTGAGATTTTCACCAGGAAAACAGCTGCAAGACGATTGCAGAGAAAATGGATATGCAGCGATGCAATGAAAGGAACTATTCAAAAGCACGTTTAGTCCGATTACGAGAAAAACAAAAGACCTTATCTAAAACTTCAATCAAACCAAAAACTAATCAAGATTGTAAACAACCTTGAAAGAAAATTTGCAAAAGTCATAGCAGAGACTGCAAGTTTTCAACTATTTTGGTAGCTAACAGAAAAATAAAGGGCCAAATACTCGGATACAACTATAACAGTGTATTCCAGATAATACCGGTTTATGGGACCAATCGCGGAGCAACACCAGTACCGGGCACCCTGGCCACAGCAACATAAACCCAAGATGAAATAAATTGATTAATGGATTTAGCTGCTCGTAAAATTACCTCAATGGCCTCTGTCGAGCAATTTAAAACTAATGAAATTCATTACATGTGAACTCCATGATTTTACACAAACTCGTTATGTGTTGCATATTATTATACCGTAGACATAATACAACGACTTTCTGGACAATATAAAGCAGGGCAATGCATATAAAAACAGCATGCAAAAACCAGGTAAGAAATAGAAGGAGACTGTAAAAATAGTAGCTCAACAGCTACCTATTTTCAAAAAAACCACTCCAAACTTTTGCCAGGAGACCACTTTGGGTTACTGAACACCGCAGGACAGTATAGAGACAACTGGTGCCAAATGCACGTGGTCAGTTTACCTGAATGAATGTAGGTCATTCTCCCCTCAAAGTAGAGATAATGATGTTTGAAAATGGAATAATACCCATTTCACGCATACTTTGTATCAAATTACATCCAGCAAGAAACAGTTTTATCATCATCCCCTAATTCTCATTCCCCCTGAAAGTAAGCTGAATGTTGCTTACCTTTATCCAGTTGGTAAATAAAACGTGAAAAAAGGATACTTAGATCAACCAGTGGTGGGACTTTAAATCCAAAAGAGCGAGCAACTTTAGTGAGGTCCAACGTGGTCACATCGAATATCTGCTTCAGGAAATGTGAAGCATATGCTCGGATGTAAGATCTGTAAGCGTCCTTTGCAGACGAATTCAGGAAGTAGTTCTTTCCAACCAGCTTTTCAAGCTAAACGGCAACAAAAAAGATATATTAGAAGCAGTCAAATACACTATTTCTGTAAAAAATAAATAAATGAAGCGTAGCATTAACAAGCACAAACTGTCGATATTGATGGATTTTGAATTAGGATTACTTTTTAGATTAGACCAGCGTTTCCCCAATTAGATTTAAGTCCCAGAAGATCTAGAAGCTGAACCTTGTTTTTATATTTTGTCCCACATAACAGAAGCTGTTAAATATTTTGTAAACTAAGCATAATGGAACATCTCACATATTCAACTTGGCACACGCATGCAGTATGCAGAATTTTACTTAATCGTGATACGCCATTTGAAAAACGCTGGAATAGGAAATTCTTTTAACACTTTCTGAATTTTTTGCCTCAACAGTAAGCAAATGAATCGTTTATAAAAAACGAGCAAAGGTTTGCATGTACTTTGAAAATGATAATTAACATGGTAAAAATAAACTACAAGTAAATTACTAAATTCACAGGAAAGTGGTTTGATATCCTTGAACATTGAACTAAATATAAAAAAACGTTAAGAAACAAAAATCTTGAGGTCAGGGATATTCTAGACAAACTAATAAACATAACCAGATATTACAAGTATCACGAGCTTGTAATGAAGATTCAGACCTTCAGCAGATGATGCATGCAAATGACGGTGGATAAATGGATAAGGTCAGGCTGTCTGGTTGGTATTTATATTTCTATTAATACCATATTATTAACCTTAATAATAATGATTTATTTTATGAGCAAGTACCAATTAGTCATTTCATAAAAAACTAATAAAGTCAGAAGCAGCCTTTGAAATCGAGTAAGAAGGACCTCTTCACCACTGATAGGCTGAAGAGGTATTTCTTTTCTCCAATAACACACCTGAATATGCAAGAAGGTCAATAGGTAACTTCGCAAAATAGATAACACCGATGACAGTTACTAATGACAGACAGGTGGTTAATTTTTGGCAAGGATTCGGAACATAACACTAGATTAAAACTTTGTGAACGCAAGAGTGAGCCAACTTTTAAAATGTGCTGACAACGAAGCGAGGGCGCCCATCACGGAAAAACATGAGTGTTACCATGAAGATGGATGTGGAATTTCACTTTATAACATGCTTCATGAGGATAAATCCATTATAGTTCAAATCTGTCACGCAATCGACTCTACGGGGATTTGATGTGCATTGTTTCATCCATGCAGTTGGTGTTTTTTTTGTATTTACACTTCCTAATCAATTTTCGAAACAATTTATCTTCAGATTTAAAGATAGAAAATCTAGAATAAGAACTACTATTTTCAAGTCTCATGAAAAGAACCGCTGAAAACAATCTTACGGGTGTGTAAAAAAAGAACATAACAAAAAAGGAAAATTTCCGAAAAATGGAATAAGAGCACTCGGACCAGGGAGTCGATCAATTAAGCAACAGATTTGATGTCCCCGTGAAATTTGTGCATATTGACAAACGAGAATTGTGTTAAACGTGCAGTTATTGCTTATTTGTGTTTGCTAGATGATACACTCAACAGTTAAACAATTATCAGTGCCAGAAATACAAAAATAACCCGAGTTATGAGAGAGGAAGGCGCATGCCCGCTGGCCCAGAAAATTCCTGGCAACAGCAGTGGACAATCAAATTCATTGCTGATTTTATCTACAGTAACTTGCTGTTCTACTTATTTGTAATTGTAATTTTCAGTTGTAAAATCACACAATATTGATACAGGTTTCAAATGATTTCTATCGTATTTAACCTGGTAATATGTATATTTTGCATTTTCAGGTATAATGTTTTGCCAATTATGCCTTCATTAGATACCTATCTTTTAATTGCAAATTAATGCCAATGGATTCCAAAATTGCAAATCGGGCCTAAGACTTCTTAATTAACAGATTTGTAAAAAAATAAGTTGTGCTGTTATCGCTTTACATGCAAATTACCTAAAGCACTTTTGATACTAGCATTAAAAGTAACTATCAAATATTCAGTATATAACAGCTTACCTGTGGTTGAATATCAGATATTTTGGCCCACGAAAACTCGAATTCGCTCAAAGGGACCTTCGCTTGATTTAAATATCGCAGAAATCCCACTTCTTCTGGCCTTAGGATGAGCAGCGCGTGGCCTGTACCTCCTTCACCTCGTGCCGTACGGCCCACGCGATGTATATATTCCTATTAACAACATATAGATTTAAGTAATGCAACTAAGAAACTTAAAACAACCATTCGCAGGTACTGATCAAAAGCGTAGCTTACCTTGGGATCATCGGGTGGATCATACTGTACAATCCAATCCACTGCTGGAATGTCTAAGCCCCTTGCAGCTACATCAGTGCACAGCAGTATTCCAGATTCTGCATTGCAGAATTGAAAGAATGTAGTGGTGCGTTTGGCTTGTTTTTGTTTTCCCTGAAATTTAACAAGAAGAAATCTGTCACATTAGTGAAATGCTTTAAGAGCTAAGACATTTAACATTTAAAGTGGACTTTAATTAACAGACAACAAGCGGTATAACTTACAAATATGCTCATAACTGGAAGGTCGATGTAATTTAGAAGTTCGCTGTAGTATTTTACTGCCAAACATGAACTAAAAAACACCATCACTTTCTTCTTTCTGTTTTTCTTCAAAAACGTAAACAGCAACACGAACCGATTTTCCGATGGACACACGACGTAACCCTAGAATTAAAAAAAACTTAAGAATATGCCCCTTTTCCTGAAACGCCATCTAATCTCTAAACTTTCCGAGTCTAAAGCAGTCTACTTAGGGTACCTGTTCAAGACCTTCAACAGTAGCCTTGTCTTTCTTTTCATCAACAGAGATGTAAATCGGCTCTTTTTTCAATGCTAATTTGACCAAATCTTGAGCCTTGTTTGTTAATGTTGCAGAAAACAACATTGTCTGTCTGCATTCTGAAAAACAATACAAAAGTTTGTAATATTTCTTTTTACTAAAGCAGGTGCAATTACTAATAACAGCAAATAATAAACACAATTTTTTTCAGCAAAACATTTCCATAGACTTACTCGGCAAAAGTTTCACAATTTGCTTCATTTCTTCTTCGAATCCTATATCCAAAATTCTGTCTGCTTCATCAATAATTAAGCACTGAAGATTCTTGTACAAAAAATCGTTTGTATTCTGAAATAAAGAAATAAATAAAGCATAAATACCAAGCCATGTTGCAACCTCGATGCAAGTGCAGCACCGCCAACTAAACAGCTAAAACTAGTATACCTGAAGGTGATCTAAAAGTCTTCCAGGGGTAGCAACCAAAATATTGATGCCCTTAGTCAGTTTCTGAGCCTCGGCCTGCCTATTTGTCCCACCCATGACCAATCCATAAGTATGATAATGATGAGCGAGAAGTTCTTTTAGGACGCCAAACGTTTGCATGGACAGTTCCCTCGTAGGAGAAATGATAATACAGCCAGTACCTACGAAATCAACAAGAAGAAATACAGGCTTTTAACTAAGGAACAGTAGAATCATCAGAAATGGCCAATGAAAAGTACATACCATTTCTTGGCATAAATTTTAATTTATACATCAGTTCAATCGCAGGAATAAGGAAAGCTAAGGTTTTTCCACTCCCTGTCCTAGCAGATCCGATTAAATCTCTAAAAATAATCAAAATGCGTGTATTAGTTTCAATAACAACAATTACCAACTAAAATCATTTGAACAAGAAAAGTAGTAAAACGAAAAATATTTACCTTCCTTCCAGAAGATGAGGAATGGCTTTCGCTTGAATCTCGGTCATATCTGTATATCCCATATCCTGGATTCCTTTGAATGTTAAATCACAAATTTTTCCTTCCAACGATTTAAAAGAAGTATCAGAAAGAACTTCCATGCCAAGGCTGGTTCCTGGCACTAAAAAAATGCAAGAAAAGCATCACATGAATAATAAAATTTATAAATTTACAGAAAAGCTGATTTCACTCTTGTATAACTTAAATTCCCAGTAACCTGTAACTTAAAAATTCCTTAAGTGGATATGCATATCAAATCAATAGATGTGTGAAGTTGGTGTAAGTGTATTTCACAGATATTATATAGATCAACAACCTTGACTGTTGACATGGCTACTTGCAGAATGCACTTGTTGCATTTTCTATTTGGGTTAAGCCTGATTGGAAATGTGGTTAGGTCTTGCTGGTTATATCAGAATTTGTTTTAGGACTCGTTGACTTTTATGCCATTTGACCTGTAGTTTGCAGATCCCTGCTTAGACCAGAGAGTCGATCTGCTACAATCATTGTCACACTGTAACTATGAGAAAATGTGCTGCTTGTGCAGATCGACATATAATCATTGACCGTATATATACAAATGTGACATACCCTAATAGATTAAAGATTCTAAAAATTACTCTTAATTGGCACAAAGTCAACATACGATGGGTTAAATTTGATGCGAATAATAACATATTTTATAGTTTATTTGGTCACATTCTTTGAGTCGCAAACCTACTTTGGCATTCCATCTGTAGTCTAGGATTCACGGACAATCGAGTGAAAGCTTTTGGGTAACTTTACTTACATTTTTCTTCTTCATTAGCAACAACGATTGTCTCCTCATTTTTATCATCGCTGGTCACAGAATTATTATTTTCATTCACTTCATCATCGATAATTTCTGCAATACAAAAAATGGAACGTTGACCACGTGTTTGCAGTGTGCCTTGTTTCAACAGGCACTGCGCTAATAACGAGCATTATACACATACAAAAGATTAAAAACTTACCATTTGTTGCTTCATTAGATGGCTCCGTATCTTGTTTCTTCTTTATAACTTTCAATTTGGCAGCCTTTTTAATTTTTCTGGACAAAACTCTCTCTGGTAAACCCATTTTCGAAGAACAGAAATCGAACAAATCAACCAAAACGTAGCTTCTTGAAACGTACTGAGTTTGGAATAAACCACGCCTCTATCATCACGTGTTTTCGCGGTAGGATCCAGTAACCCAATCACAGCCAACTAACGCACTGACGTATTTATCTGATATGATATGTTGTGATAAATGTGGCCATTATGCGAAAACACGGTTAATGCTTCTTTTGCAACTTTATTTTTAATTGATTTTAATTATCGCCGAAAAAATAATAATTTGTAATTAGATTTTCTTAATTTGTAACAAAAAATCTGTCATACAAGAGTCGATTTGGTACACCATATATTTCCGTGAAACTGATTGAAAAGAAAGTCGTGTAATCCGTAATCATCATAATTAATAGATCCAGGAAAAACATTGTTTAATTGGTTTTCATGGAAAGCATATAAACAGTTACTTCGTATTTTGGATAACAAAAGAAGCAATGGCATCTTACGACGATGGACAAGAGTTGTTTAAAATTACTCATAGGACCCCTGGAAAACACGGTTATTCAATTAAATTCTCACCTTTTGTAGACAACAGGCTTGTCTATGCCACCTGTGAAAACTTTGGCATTCAAGGTATGTGGCAAAAACGTGATTTAAAAATGCATTCTGTTTTAATTTTAAATTGAAATCAATTTGAATAATATGTGCATATGAAATATTTACTACTGGGACCGGAAAAGGATCGAGACACACCCCCAAATTATTCTACATCAACATGTTAAATTGTAAACAAAATGTTTAGCCTCCTGCTCTGCTGTATGCATAGTTTTTTTTAAAGAGTATAAGATTATTACCGACAATGACAATTTTAAATATTATACTTTAATGCTGTAATTATAGTATATTATACCAATATGATTCGATCGTATTAATCATTTAATGTAAAAACCATGCATGAAGTGAATGATTTTCTAGGCATTACTATTTGCTTCAAACTACATGTATTATAAACTGTTGATATTTGCAATATAGCTAGTCATAACTTCCTGATCTTTTCACTGATATCTGGGGCTCTCCCGAGTTTGCAATTCTAGACTCTGGTATAATTATTACCATATTAACAGCATTGTAGTTTAGTATCTGCAGTACAATTAGTCACTTTAACATAAATATTAAGCTGGTGACAAAACTACATTAATGGTCGAATTCAGACTTAAATAACTATTAAAATTCGGCAGCACACCTCTGGCTCTTTCATGGCATAGTTTTAGAAACTTTAAATAGGGGGTCAAAGAGTGTAACCTATAGATTCATAAATTGCAAAGGGCACCATAGTATTGAATCACAAGTTCTGCTGCTACACCATCTTAATTACATTACATTCATTGTTAGGACGAGGGTGTTTATATTATTTGGAAGTACTCAGAGACGGCAGTATTGGGACATTAGCATCATTCGACTGGCCCGATGGCCTTTTTGATGTTGCATGGAGCGAAGGGGATCCGGATGTTTGCGTTGCTGCCAGTGGTGATGGATCTCTTCAGCTATGGAGCATGCTGAAACCTGGAGTAAGCTTAGTGATTTTTCTCCTATTTTTATGTTGTCTAACATTAACATCAAATGTAATTTATCATTTTTTTCTATTCCAAAACCAGTCACCCATACAAATTTTAAAAGAACATACAAAAGAGGTATTTAAAGCACAGTATGGATTTATTGGGTTTATTGCCATATGGTTGTTTCACAATTTTTAATGTTGTAATTTATAGGTTTACAGTGTGGAATGGTCTCAACAGAAGGAAGAGAAATTTGCCAGTGCATCTTGGGATGGGACAGTGAAAATAGTAAGCGGAATATTTTTTCTTATTAAGCGCTTTAGCAAAATTTACAGTATTTCATTACTTATAGTGGAGCCCAATGACACCTGCATCACTTTGCACATTTTTTGGTCATCATAATGTCGTGTATAATGGTAAGATGTACTAAATTTTAATATAATTTGCAAATAGGGACCATTATATGCTGTGTCGCTAACAATTTTGTTTATCACTTTATAGTTGCTTGGTCACCACTTTTATCTGGATGCCTGGCCTCCGTTTCCGGTTAGCTCACATTTTGTAGAATCACATCTTTTGTCACCACAATAGTATTACTAAGACATATTCTTAATTGGCACTAACAGGGGATCGTACACTTCGAATTTGGAATTCGAAATCATCAAATACAGCTGTCTTAACTATACCGGCACATAATGCAGAAATTCTGCATTGCGACTGGAATAAATATAATGAGGTCAGTATCATTTCTTCTCCTGACCTGTAAAATATGCTGCCGTGTGAATTATGAAAAGAATTTTTTTACTTTTCTAGAATTTGATTGTAACAGGGGCCGTAGATGGAATCGTCAGAGCATGGGATCTGAGGAATTACACCAAATGTGTATTTGAACTAAGAGAACATCAATATGCTGTTAGGAGAGTAAAAGTAATGCAATCGATAAAGAACTTAAAAATATAAGCAGCATTACGGTTTATGGTAGCTAATTTGTTATAACATTTTTTTATGGTGAAAGTATTCCCCACATCACGAAAATGTTCTGGCAACGGTGTCGTACGACTTCAATACACGGTAAGACATTTGGATACCATTCCAAGCACTGCGGATTTTGTAATTGTTGCATGGGTTTTAAAGCTCTTAAATATACATGCAATTATGGTGAAGACGATGATTTTGTTACAGCATATGGGATTTAAATCGTTCACCTAATGCCATAGAAGTTTTCCACAATCACACCGAATTCGTTTACGGACTTGATTTTAATTTGCATATCGAAGGGCAGGTAAGTGTGCCAATGAGGCTACATAAGTATATGAACATGTTACAGATTGCAGCTCTTTATATTTGATATTTTCTGTTAGCTCGCAGATTGTGCTTTTGACGAACTGCTTTGTATATATAACTCCAGATGTCTACGACAGCCAGAATCAAATTTTAATTAAGTTGGAACCTTAAAGGACTTTTTTTTTGTTCCTTATCGTTTTTTGTATATATAAAATAAATGTCAATTTCTGTACAAACAAAGGGAGTTTCAATTATTTCAATATTTCAAAGGTTGTGGTGAGGAGTAGGGAGTTTTTCCACAACTGGCATATTATATAATAACATCATACTCTTGAAATTTTGATCTTAAAATTATTGCCATTAAAACATCAGGCACTTGATAGTTTTCTATCTAGGTACAACGTGGAAGACAGAACATTATTTTAGCAAAGATTTGTTTGAAAATTGCGTGCTTGTTTGCAAAATGTACAGTATGCTAGCGACCTAGCATATATTTTGTTCTACGTAGCTTAATAGGTTTCAACCTAAATATATTATTGTACTTTAATATTGAGTTGGAACAACTGTCGCACATCGTTGTTCCTTTAAAAAGCTTCAGATAACTAATCGTTCTCATAATTCCATCTCTCTTCAACATTAGACAAAAATCATGCAATATTATTGACTTTGAGAAACATGGCAACTTTTCTAAATAACTCGGGTTCATAAAACCCAATTTAGAAAATCAGATTTTTGGCAAAAATCGTTTTAGTAAAAACTGCTGTTTTGGCAGAAAGACAACTTGTAATTATAAAATGTTACTAGCTAAAAATTTTGCAACGATAAAATAAATGCTTTCCTTAAATGCAGGTTAATTTAAAAAAAATCTTATTTATGACTAATTTGAAACAATGTTATCTTGTTTCATTGTGGGTAACTTAGTCAACTTAAGCACCGATTTTCTGATTTTGCAAACAAGTATTTCTTTCCTAACTAATTTTTTTGTTAGGAAATGATGAGTAAAAAGCACAAAGCTTGGCACAACAGGTACCATAACACCGCAATACAACACAATATCACTGGGAACATGTACATTCTAAATCAAAAATAGAAGTTTCTTTTCCTTTGCTAAAACAACCTTGCTATTAATGTACACACAAATAATATGCTGGAATAGCTAGCACCCATGCATTGTATTGCTCTACAAAATTATGCTTCGTTTAGAATTACCCACTCCAACCAATGGCACTTAGGGCTTAAATGGTGGCTGACTGTTGTGGGTTGCCGATCCCGACAAGCGAGGATTGCCACCAGGGCCTAAAGATCTTGTGTGAGTATTTGGCACCATGCGAGCCATATTGTGGGTGCGGTACTGCACAATCGCTCGCCATATTTTGAGTTCTACACCTCCCCTAGAAATTCATTTACCAATTTAGTTTCGTAATTTGGGTTTTCAGCAACTCCGATTTTTTTTTGGTTTACCCGAGGAGATGTGCAAATGCTAATATGCCGTTAAAAGCAGTTTCGACTTACCTGAGTCCTAACTTCCGTAGATCGTCCTTGGCAACATATTTAAGCAGGTCATCTTTTGTAAATTCTTCAACCACAAACTGGAATAGGCATCAAAATCAATTTATCAAAACAGTGTCTACTAGCTGGACTACACTGCAAAATCATTGTTAGTTAGTAATAAGATGGTGACTGTGAATATAGTAGAAATTATGCTTAAGAAGTTACCTTGAAAACAAAAGGGAAATACTCAGTGAGTATTCTGGCAATCGTTCATTGCGTTGCAAAATTTAATTAGGCATTCCCATAAAATATATGCAAATGTTTGCATATTCCATGTTTTTTTACTTCTAGGGAAACCCCGTGCAAGTTGTTAAAATAACTTACCTTTTCAATAGTTTCTTGATCAATTGATAAATTTGTCAACCATTTAACCAACTCTGAATCCGGGGTCCTTTTTGGCACTGTTAATCAATAAGACAGCCGTTAGACAGATGTATAAGTTGTTACATTTTTCATTTAGGTCCTCCTTGATTGATTTTGCAATATTACCAGATTCCACAGTGTCGTTTGGAGTATTGTTCAGTCCGTTTTCAAAGGCAGAGTCGACGGTTTCGTGCGACGGAGTCCCCAGTTCGTGGAGCGCATCTATCCGTATTCTACCGTTCACATTTGGCGTTTGCAAACTACTTTTAAGAAATAAAAGCTATCAGTTTCCATTTTGTTGTATGGTTTTTAATATATATTCAGAATACTGCTCACCTCTGTCCAAGTAACTGAATTTGCAGTTTTTTCTCCGCAACACAACTTTTCAATAATTGCTGGTATGCATTTTGCGACTCTATTAATTCACTCAAAAGCCTGCAAAAAAGGAAGAAACAATAGTTGAGATGAGGCTCACACACAACACAACACAATTAGACAAATCCAGAATGTCACATCAAGAAATACCGGTGATTTTCTTGTTTAAGCTGTTCCAAATGCTTCAACAATTCGTGCGTAATTTTGCCTGCTGCAAACTCCTCTGCCAATTGGGTTTGGGATTTCACAGAATTAAGAGTGGAAGCGGGAGAATTGGAGTTGCCATCTTCGGGTTCACCCCTATTGCGATGATCGCTGCCAGCTAAATTTGCACCGAGTTCTATTAGACAGAAACAATAGAACTTATTAAGAAATAAATATTACCACTTATGATTTTCGCTACGATTATTAGTCACAAATCTCCTAAAAACAACATGTAGAATACCAACAAAAGTCGGTTTCAAAACTGTGCAAGGTACATAAAAATATATAGTCTAACTTAAAAATATCATGAAATACAGCAGAACCTGTGGGTCCGTATTATCCGAGTCGTGTGTAATATAAAATATACAACAAATAAATGTAAAGATTTCATTTTAAAATGCATTGTATATTTTTTTCTGCTTAGAATACAGTTACACACTGTTATGTTTATGTGTTAACCTTATAATAAATGTATTAATTATATAAAAAAGCTCAAATGTGTAATATGAAAATTTTAAAAAAGCGCTTAACATGAATAGGCATTGTACCAATTAAATTTATATTTTTTTCTGGTTCAGTAAACGAAATAAATCTAAAAAACTAATCACAGAACTACAGATGACCACATTACCAGGTGAGAGAATTGTAATTGCCGCTTGTACAGCACTGCGCACCAAATTGTCTAGTGCAAACATCCAATGCGGTTTGATGCTGTGAAGACGTAAAACTGCATTTACAGCATCTTGGAAGAGGTAGAGCGCCAATTGGATTTGATTGATAGCATTGCCATCAAATTCCAGTTCTTCTTTAAGGGTATGGATTGCCTCTTGAATCCTGTCTTTATTTTGCTCTGGAAGAAACTCTCTTAAACCTTGAATTAAGAAAGCCAAATGATCCTGTGGAAATCAAACAAGATCAATTGCTTACATTAATTGCTCTACAAAATTAAAATACAGATTTTCTAATACATAAAGATATTAAATATACTAGCCATATTCAGTACAAGCTCGGTCACATCGCGTTGTAGAAAATGCAGCCATATTTCGCAAATCTGTAATATACAGTATAAATATGTTACTGTTAAATAAGCATTTGGTAATCAATGCCGAGGAGAGAAGTTAATAAAATTCCAAATGCCTTCTGCTGATCTTGTAACAACACGCGACACAGTGTTGTCCTTCGCTGCGAATCTTTTTTTAACATGTAAAATCCATCCGATTCCATTTCACAATGTGGAGAATCCACTGATGGGCTTAAAATTCCAATGCTACCACTGCTTCCGAAATGACTGCTCGACCTTGTAAGCAAGTTTTCCAAATCCGATATTGTTGAACTACATTGAACAAAATACAAATGAGCATTAATTGAAAAATGTTTCGCTATTCTCGTGGTGCTACTGCTCAAATCCATATAATTTCATATGGTGATGTTTAAATTAGAAATGCATTAGTGAAGATGTAAATAAGAACACGAATTACATTTTACAATATCTGTAAAAGAATCTTGATTTTATTCCTACATAGGTATATTTTTATGCTAACTAGAGTGGAACTGCGATTATCAGAGTTAATGTGGACTGAACCCACTACGGATAAATGAAAACTGATAAATCGGATAGCCGTGGCCATTTATTATTCAAAATTATTTAAAATATTGAAAATTGAAAATTTAAAAACAGAATTTAAAATTTGTAATGTTACAGACAACAAGGAAAGATACACATGTGCACTTCTTTTTTTTTTGTAGAATATTACATGTATTTCTTATGAAGTCAGTCCAAATTTATTCAGATCAGGTGTATGAAATGTAATATAAATTGAAGTATTAATTTAAAAAAGCATAAAATTGTATTAATAGTGCTTAAGTTAGTTAGCATCAAGGAAAAAAAAGTGAACTAGCAAGAACCAGCATAAGCCCTTCCTTCTAATCTAAGTAAACTATTGTCAATAGACGGACAACTACTGTAAGAATATTATAAACTAGAGCAGCAATGCAGCAGTTCTACAAGGCTAAGTCACCTTGTGGGGCCTACTGTTTTTGGCCAACTGGACGCTCCTTGCATAGCCTGTGCTAAGGCTTCCTCCTCCTCTTCTCCGATCACATTCAAAATATTTGTTAAAGATGCTGAATTCCTGTCATTCATTGTTCGCGCTGCCCGCAACGCTTTCAGTTTAAGGTTAGTTGGCGGCAAAAAACTGTGAAAAAGAAAACGTTCCTACCTGCTGAAGGACAGCAAAGAGGAGGTGATGGGTGACACGGGAACAGAACCAAGGGGGCTGGTCTTTGCAGAATACAACACTGGAGGACTTCAGCAATGAGAAAAAATAGAATATGCACGAAAAAAACGAAGCTGCTAAGCCAACGTGACTACGGCAAATGGACAATGCAGCGATGATATTCAAAGCATGAACTACAAGCGCTAGAACACGTGTCTATCATGCGTAGGATTAAACCGAATAAGAAACAATTGCGAATGCTTTTTTACGAGATGAAAGGAGCAAAGAAAAGCAATTGGGGGAGTCAATCCGCACCTTTCGTCCTGCAAGCTAGACATACGTGACAAATCTTCTGCTTTCTCGAGTTTGGACAGGCGGTCGGCCGGCACTGGAAGCAATGAATAAAAAAACACACGTGAAGACTGAGATTGAGTCGATGTAATCGTAAAGAAATGCAACAAAAAACAATACCGGAAATACTTCGTGCAAATTCCTGTGGTCCTGTAGCCAGACGGGAGGCAGTTTTTTTACGTCCAAGATTACTAAAAAAGCAAAAAATATAAGCAAAGTGAAAAGTTGTAGAAAGACGCTAACAGATCAGGTTATTAATTTATAAGGCATCAAATAGATAATGATCTAATTAGTTTATCAGGGAAAAAACTCATTAATGGATGGAACGAATTTGTCACAGATGGTTACACCAAATCTTATTTTTAACTGCCATTGTTATGCACTTAATTACTTTCCCCAGTGTTTCAATCTCCCAATGCATTAATTAACTAGCGCAGTCTAAAAATAACATCTCATTAAACAGTCTTATTAATTTAATGACTTCCTTTCATATTTTCCTACAGTTCCTCATTTTCAATTCTTACATTTAGTTTAACCAAAATTATGAAATCATTAAATATTACCACACAGGTAAATAATACTTATTTGTCGTTAACTAGTCAAACTTACTCTTGCAGAAAAGCATCTTCCAATAGTGCTGAAGCTGATGCCCTTTTCGTGGCATCAGGTTCGAAGCATCTGCAAAACGATATAAACGGTCAAATTTACAGGTAATCGAATCGGACGTTTCGCAACAATAATATTACCTGAGAATGAATTGCTTTGCTTTATCGGACATTGTATCAGGTATTTCCGGATGTGCTTTATAAAAGCCAACCTTAAACATGGCCGCTTCTGGGGAGCCTAACTGTATGTAGGAAATAATGGATAATGGCGTGTTTAGAGTAAAAAAAAGTATTCCTGTAAATCAACTAGCCAAATCAAGATTTACAGAAACCTCAATAAAAGGTGGTTTTCCGGTAGCCATTTCCACTATTGTGCAACCCAATGACCATATATCAGCCTATATTTTTAGTAAACAAGCCCAAAACGCCAATCACTTAATTGTAATTAATTAATAGGATAAAATCAAAATTTTAAAAGTTTAAAAAGCTCACGGGTGCTCCATATCCACGCTGCCCTTTATCAATTACTTCAGGCGCCATATATTGTAGCGTACCTGAAAAGGTGCATTACAAATTCCAAATTGAGAAGAATAAAAATGCTTTTATCCTACCCATGTCCTAGATCGAACAAACGAACGCAAAAACAAAGTACTTTTACCTGTAAACGTTTCTGTTGATGGACATAGCCCAGCAAGCCTTTTGGACGTTCCAAAATCAGAGATTTTTACCACTCCGCTGTACGTGTTTACCAAAACATTGTCTCCTTTAATATCACGATGGACAATATTTTGATCGTGCTAAAACAAAAGTCTACGTTTTATAAAGTATCTAAAAATAAACCGTTAAAAAGAACCAAAGTTTTGACTCTACTTACTAAATACTTCAGTCCCTGGAGTATTTGTTTGGTGTAATAGGCTATCGTCGATTCGTTATCCTTTAGAGGACCCCACTTCGAACGCAGCAATGCGGAGAGACTACCTCCCGGCACTTGTTCCATGAAAATCTTGAAAAAACCATCTGCACTGACCGATCCAAGGTACTGGACAATGTTCCTGTGATGCAACTGAGAATGAAGTTTAATCTCTTCGTGAAGTGGTTGCACATCCCTGAATAAAACAAAGCATTTTTAAATAAGTCGTTGTTTCTCGTATATAAGAAAATTTCAACGATCATCTTAAATAAATACTTACCCAAGGTTTTTTTCTGGCACTTCTTTAACAGCGATACGAACTTGCGTACTGAGATCACGAGCGGCATAAACAACGCCATATGTTCCTTTCCCTAGGATAATTCGACGTTCTTGTTCATCCAATTCATACTCGTACTAAATTTAAAAAAATAGATAATTAAATTTCCAGCGCTTTCAAAACAGCGCCCTAAGTAAATATGGAAAATGAATTACTTCAATTGGGCAAGATGGTAAATCTGTATCCAAATCTGTGACCATGCCTTCCTGGTCAGCAGTCATTTCTAAAACAAGTTCATAGAACCTACAAAAAACAACAACGGGTGGTTAAATAAAGACTACACAATTGCAAGAAAATGATCAGTTCTTAAATTGGGATACCTTTGCCGGAGAGCTTCAGAAGGAAAGAACATTTGGAAGTCATCGGAGTTCTGATGTACATATAGGAAGACTGAACGTTCATCTCTTTTGTACAAACTAAAATACATGGTTCCAGTACACATTAAAATTCGATTATATCGCAATTTAAACCTTTTAATCTACAACACTGCTGATCATACCTGACACTGCGTATCATGTCCGCTGTAAACAGCCATTCGTGTTCTTGCTTGCACTTTCCTTTCAACTTTTCAATGCACATATTTGTTATGGAAAGGGACTTTTCCTCATCACCAAGGTTTACTACCACGCGGCTTGGAAGAAAAACTTTAGTGGGCTCTAAAATAAGAATCTTAAAAATACGGAGTGCAGTTAATATGTGATATCCAACATGCATTTGAAATGCAAAGCCACTCTAATCCATGATTGCCAATAGAACATTTTTCTGAAACTTTCCAGATAAGTTGTTTGTTATTCTGCAAGGGCCAAAAAGGTTAACAAAAGCGACCCAAAAGCAACCCTGAATTAAAGCGGATGATAAAAAACGTCTCCTTACTGGAAAATATATAGCATTCGTAGAATCTTCTTTAGTTGCTTCTAAAATATAATCCATCCAAAACTGAAAAATCTAATAGGTGCACAAAGTAAGAATTTAAAAACTACACATTTTAATAAATCTCAAATCAAATATAAAGTTGAATAACAACCTTGCCCTCTGGAGACATTTCTAAGTCGTCAGACTTCTTGCGAAAGTTGTTAATCAGTGTGATGTTGCCTATGGTAGATTTTAAATACCTAAACAGCAACACAAGAAAGCATCTGAATCTTCCAAACACTGAAGCAAGCCCCATGAAAATAAAAAGCATGCATTATTCCTTACACATTTTTAAAAGCACTTTAAATTAACCAATTAGAATCAAATGATTATTGCAACGAATTTTTTTCTTATTCACATGCAAAAAAATCATGCAGCTCGGATCTGTGTCAATTTGTAGTTTGAAATCAATCCTATATATATAAAAATTCTACAAAGGGATTGAAAATGGCATCTTTCGAAGTATTCACGGTGTTTTTCATCGATCCCACTTACCATTTCGGTGGCTTCAACTTAAACATGCACTCAGCTGCTTGAATAGCTTTCCCATAATCTTCCGCTAAAACACTAATCTCAAAAAAAGTTGCAACGTCCCAGTATTCTTCCAGCGAGCTCAAGCTGCCTTTACGCCCAATAAGATTGTTTAAAACAATGCCTTAAAATAAAAAAACCACAGGTATGTCATGAGTACCGAGGTTAATTTCATTCTCAGCACATCTTTCGTTATTAAGGCAATTGCACTCACCTATATGCTGCAGTTCGGATGATTTGGAAAACTCGTTTCCAGCAATAACTAATAATGTGGCTAAGTTAATGCCGGCATATTCGTTTGGCTGCACTTCAAAACCTTTTCTATACCTGCGCAAACAAGTTCCATTCATTTTTTATTACAAAAACGTGAGCAGAAGCAAAACAATTTAGCAATTTGACCAAATATTCACCAATAGATAGCATTTTCCAAGCTTTCTTTGTCAGCATGCCCCGATTCGACAAATTTATCCTTGTATATTCGACCACACAAGCAGACGATATCGGGAACATGATTTTCCTTCTTTTCCAAAGCTTTATTTATCACGTTTAAAGCCTTCTCTCGGTCACCTTTTTTGTTTCGTCTGAAATATTGGTAAATATTGCTATAAAATGTAAACTGTTACAAGAAGTTTTCATAAACAGACGTAAATATAGCAAAATCAACCTGCCTATTTAAGGCAAATGCATATAAAGACTGTATTGCTGGGGTAGCAGTGAACTTATTATGATATGAAAGCGTTCTCAGATCATCTAGCAACGTTACCATAGCATCGTAATCCTGTAAAAATCAAACCAGAATCAGATGCCAACCAACGATGGTTAAATCACAAACATAACGGTGGATAAAATCGGAACAAAATCTCACTTGAATTTCACGAAAAGATATTAGCATGTTATGAACCACATCTGCAGAAAGAATGTTGGGATCGTCCAACCTCCGTCGCATATTGTACAATGCCCGTGCCAGTTCCTCTCCTGTGTAATTTTCTCTGGCCTTGCGTAAGTCAGAAAGGAATTTTTCTTTCATATGTGCTCTAAAAAGAATTAAAACAGAACCACATTGAAAATATTAGACATATTATTAGAAAATATACATTAAAACTAAGAAAATCTAGGTTCTCTTTCTTAGAATTTAAAAAAATCACCTAAAAAAATCATCAGAAAGTTAAGAATTTCATAAGAATTATAACAAGAAGATATCTTTAATATTTTCGATAAGTTATTGCAATATATCTCTTAAAAATATGGATTTCAAATAATATATTATTAAAATGCTTGCAAATATTTTTGGCAAATTATATAAAACACTCTAGAAATAAAACGTTACTTTGACTGAATTTCCACATCCTGTAATAATTTTTTGATTCGGCACGTTAAAGGAAGTTTTGTAGTAAGATCATCGTTAGTGAGGCGGTTTAGATCGGTTACGATGCAGTGGCCAGATTCCAAATTGAGACTATACGCCACGGTGGGGTAGTTTCCACAAGAAAGCTAAATAAAATAAAACTACATTAAAAATCAAATTCAAACCTTCGACACATCTAAAGCATTACATAGAAATCATAAAATATTACCTTTAATGGCATTGTGAGTTCGGAAGAATGGGTGTCACTGTACAGAAGAATATTTTCCTTCATGCCAAAACTTTCTCGCACCCCCAAATGATAAAACAGAGAACTTTGTTGTATTTGTACAGAGAGGTCTACTATCGCAACATCCGCATTGTAGAAAATGTCCAAAACATTCGTCTCTCCAAAATCCAGTTTTTCAAACTGAACATCATTCAGGATATCAAAAAATTAAATAAAATAAATTAAAAATAAGTTTAATAACCAATAGAAGATATACTTTTGAGATATTTTCTGAGCTTATATTTCCCCCGATATAAAATAATTGCATAAAGTTGACAGTTATTACAAATTCCTTGTACTTTTGGGATAGCATATTGTTGACCTTGAAGTGTTTAGATTTACAAGAAAATGTATAATTATAAAAGCATAAACTCTGATTTCAGCTATACCCTTAGGCTTTATTACATCATTCAACCAAAACAAAAACAACAGCTAATATTAAAATCCATTATTAAGTATTCTCGTGTAATGTGTGATTACAGTGCACAAAAAATGCAACTTTGGATGCAAACAACGAGGAAGTTATGAATAATACATAACTAATTTCTAAATTTCTAGGTTGCATGCATCCATTTCAGAAATTAGGAAAGAACATTTTCACTGACCTGGATGTATTGGAGATTAGCGTGAAGAAGACTGCATGCTTTCTGCACATCTTCGAATGCTTTTTTCCGCTGTCCTAATTTGTCTGAATGGGATACGTCCATCACACAGACTACCTCCATCTTTGCTTTCAATGCATGGCTTGCTGATGATATGTCACTTATTTCACTCATTGTGATTATAATGGCCCTTTCTATTTATGTTAACATTTTTGCCTAAATAAAAGGTTTGGAGAACAAACATTAGTAATAAAGAAGTTTTGCTCACCCTGATATCTAATAATATACACGGAACATTTTGGGGGAAAAAATGACCATATGTCAGCGAAATGCATTTGGTTGCGATATACAGTTGTACTCAATATACAGTATGTTTTGTGCAAAATCAATTTAAGGGTTATAGGCTGTTTGGTTTTCCTTACAATATATAGATACCCTTAAGGATTTTGTAACTAAAAAAACCTGAAACCACAAGAGTAAAGAAATCGTGCAGTTAGGCAAGATCAACCTGATTTCAGATTTGTTCTAAATTTCCAATTTAAATTCAAAAGCTTGAATTTATTGCACAATTTGTGTGTGGGAAATGAAAGAACTAACACGTTTGCAATGCATAAATCTACAATAACTTCTAAAGCGCTAAAACTATAATAAAAAAATAAACTGCGAAATGTACGAGATAAAAATCTTCTATAATACCAGTAATAAATTTGGAGATTTGCAAAGTAGTTTTAAGCCTGATTAAATAATTTTTTTAAAGTTTGCACATGGGTTGTACTGAGATGAATACATCATGGGGGTATTTAGAGAAAATCTAACCATGCTCAAACTTAATACCCTGAGAATGTTAAATCCAGGTACGTATATCTGATCAAGGTCTTGCTCAAAGATAGCACTTGCAGATGAATGCCATAAATTGACAGCTAGTGCATATATTAAAATTGGACACACGTATGCTGCCAACATTTTTCATAGCTATGCTAATCAAACGATTGCAAACGTTGTTGCAGGTAAAAGTTCAGATAAAAGATAACTATGAAAGGGTGGTCTCTGAAATGCCAAATAAGGGACTTGCCTTTGGAGCTTCCTTGAGGCCTTAGCAATAAATTAAGGTAACTTTCCAAGGGTGTTACTTGGACATGGGCTGCATTGATAGACATGGCAGATTTCATTAAACGAAAATCAGAGTAATTTAACAACCTATATAGCAAAGCTGCAACCCGGAAAGCTCAAAATCAATGTTCAATGATAAGCGACCCATTGATCCAGGTCTCACTGCATAATCAGATGGTTTGAAAAGTTATCAAAAGACTAAATATGCACAACAGAGGCATGAAGCGAAGGCAACAATGCTCCGAGGAGCAAGCAAAGTAACAATAATCGTTAAATCTTACCATAATAACTAATCAAGGAAGCATTTTGGCCAGTCTTTTCAATAATGACTCAATTAAATGCATATGCTGATCATGGGCCAACTTCATTTTCGGAAACGCCCATTTCTACTCTCTTTTAATGGCACAAAGATGTTCTAATGACTTCAATTACTTATCACTGATATGATTCACTAGGATTTAAATTAATTCCAAGGTTAAATAACACCCAGTAAAACCAAATAAAAGTTCACGATGAAACCATTCCACTAACTTAGTCGCGTAAAAAAAAAATTAAAAAAGTCGACGTGATGGACGTCAGATGGCAGCACATGCCATGATTGGAAGCAGGAATGTTTCACGGATCGACCATAAAGAGCGTCTTGTGAATTTACTTATACAGAGCGTAGCATAAGTGATTGCACATGGTAAAATAGTAGTGAAATTTGGGGAAAGGTCAAAAAGATTTTATTTACACAATGTTTATGTGAAAAAAAAATCTTTCCTGATTACAAAAATTATTTTTTCTTCTTTATACTATTTTATATTCATAACTTTATTTTTTATTTATTTCATGTGTGCCATGAGTTGAATTTCTTTTTGGAAAACAATGTTATATTTAAACAGATGTTACCAAATTTATTAAGAAATTTTGCTCTATATTTCATGAAATTTCTCACAAATTTTCACGAATGTCTGATATACAGCACAAGGTTTTATAAAGTAACGAAAATGTCCCATATATGTCGCTGAAATGGGATTTGGTTATAAGTTTGGTCCCTTGGTTCCAAGTAAAAATCTCACTTTTTACTGAAATTTGGTGTATCAGAAAATCACAATTTTTTGTTGTAATTTCATGAGTTTCTGATACAGCAAAACGAGTGACTCCTCTCCGCCGCCTAAATAAGGTTTGGTTTAAATAATGTTTGTGAAATTAGTTTGATACCTTATATAATTGTTGTATTCCAGTGTTTTTCAGCTGGTGTGCCGCGACAATTTTGGGCCTAGTTAAGCTGAAAAAGGTGAAAAATACTGGGTTAGTAAACTTCTCTTAGTATACTAATACAATATTTCAATTTAAAAAGTATCGTTTTATATACTATATTTAATGCATCAAATTAAATGACAATCAAGACAAAAAACATTTGTCAATTGTAATCAAAACTTTCAATTTTTGTCAAATTCAATTTGACGTTTGACTTTGAAATTTAAAAAGCTGAGTGTATTTTTTCTGATATTTATACGTGTAACTAATTTATAGCAAAACTATCAAGTGTTAATCGTTAGCACAATATTTTACTGTACTTTTATATTAAGATACCTCATTTAAATATACAGTAACTACAACCGTAGAGAATTAAACATACAATCACAACATAGCATCCAAAAAGAACTTCATGAAGGACTTGGTGAATATGAATTTCTGTTATTTTCGCATTAATCAAATATTGTAATGCATTTTTGCCAAATATGATTTCACTTTCTATGCAGAGAACGTCATCTATCAGCGAAATACTCGAATTATACATAGTATACTGAATCTGGTTTAAATAACAACATATTTTAGGTATAGAAAATCGGGTTAAATAAATAAACAAAAAATGTTTATGACATCTTAAATTGTTCTTAGTCTAGTATTTCCTTTTAAAATGTGAAATTCCACATGACATTTACATACATATGACATCACACACCCAATTTGCTACATGCAGTATCATATGCAGCAAGTAAATACCAAAATGATTCCCCTGATGGAAATGCGCCTTTCAACTTATATCTATTTGAATGAAGATCATTTCTAACCTTCAGTTGAATTGTTTTGAGCATTTACTTTGCTTCAGTGATTTTCAATATTTTTTTCCTTCTTTTGAAAACCAAATTCTACCGCCAATATTATGAAATCAATTTTTGAAATCATGTCCTGCTAGATGGCAGCAACTACAAAACGTTTAACACGAGGAAATCATTAGTATTTCAAGTTTAAACTGTGAACCTGTCTGCCCAAGGGTAGCACACAAAAAATATAAAAGTCTATTGCACCAAGTAGGAATAGAGGACGTTTCAATCACACTATAAAATCAACTGCACCAAGAGGCAGACGCATCTACACTATGGCATTCGAAGGATTGAAGGTAGGATACATTCATCGCGATTAATTAAACATTATTTAAGTAAGGAACGCAATTAGTTCAGCTTTATTAATGCGCAGGTTAGCGCTAATTAATTTGGCACGCCACTAAAAATTCAAGATACAGACAATCAGGCGACTGACATGACGTCACAACTGGTCAGTCTAGCGCTCGAATACTTCATTAATATTATGCGGTTTTTTTTTCTTTTTAAAACTGCTTCTTAAAAACATTAACCCAAGTTGGCCTCTCATCTTTTGAACATTGATTTTAAGCTAAAGCAAATTTAATTAAATTCACCCCGCTGATCATTAAAACCAAAATTCCTTTAGCTGTTGGAAATTTTTTAACATTAAATTACAAATTGACGCAATATTTCGCCTCCGCATCAGTTTCTGACAACAAAATTAGGCTCAAAGATCAGGGATGATTTTCATTAGATGTCGATAAGTCAGCTTATCATATTACGAAAATTAAAATGTATATATGAGTCATATAGTATATTTATGAAATTTTAATGGGTAATACGTCTGGGGGCGGATGAAGATGGGGGTAAAGGTTCCAATTATTCTTAAAAGAACCTCTTGTTGTGAATTGTTTAAATGACATGTTAGAATTGAAACACCTCTGTAAAAAAGCAAGATTTCTTGAGGTAATTTATTGCCTGCTTTCCCACAACATTCCCGACTAGATTGCCATTCCTTAAAAATTACTCAAACATCTACTAAAACTAAACGAAATATTCTTGATGCATTCTGATGAAACCAAGTCTTTGACCTGTCATGCTCTATTAGCATTTCTAAAACGAAACTACAAACATGTTTACAAAAGTTTGCATATACAACGTGTCATTCCTTATCAAAGTTTCTCAAAAAGTTGCATAAAGTTTGATAAAAATCCAACGTCAGGGTCCGATTTTTACAAAAAAAATGTCGCCTACCTAATGACATTATCTGATATTTAAAAAAAAAACAATACATGTAAACGTGTTAAGAGTTAATCGTCAATTTTTTTCAAAATTAACCAGTTAGCAAAAAAAAAAATGCGACAGAAAAAATCCAGTTAATCTTGATTGTATACTTCCAACTAGCTATACTGAAACTTTCCTCAAGCAATTCCTGTTTTAAATATATGCAGATGAAGGGGTCCTTGGGGGTAAAGGCCGATAATTATTCTTGAAAGAACCCCTCTATTGTGAATTTTCTATATTTCGTGATAGAATTGAAAAACCTTTGTGCAAAAGCAAGATTTCTTCATAAAATTTATTAAAGTTATCATTTATAGCTTAAGTCTAAAAAATCTTACTGTATATCTAAAATATAATGCTGGCAGTCATTCCAACATCGCCATTAATCGCGTTTCAATATCCTACTTAGTCCGATTTCCGCCCTAACCAGCTATGGCCAATTGACCATTTGACAACTGAATTGACATTCAATTTTGGGATTTACCCTTTAGCCAATGTCCAATGTCACCCGCGTATTCAAAAATGTTTCACATCTAACCATTTATGTATCACAACCAAGTTTTAGTTATAATTTTAAAAAATACGAGCGTGTTAAATATACTATATAGATATTGAGAAGCTTTATTATTCACCAACACATCGCACCAAGGAGACGTTTTCTACTCAACAGATAATAGTCTTTTTGGCAGCCATCTTGGTTCAGAACGCCTTACAAAAGTCCGCCAAACTCTGTCGCCAAGCAGACTTTTAACATAAATATCATTGAAATAAATATGTTATTTTAATCCTACGTCAGTTCTAAGGTCAATGTCAAACGTGGACATTTTCTATAGTCAAAACAAAATCGACATTAATACGCCTTTGTATAGACGTGAGGTCATGGTGCATCTCTGTCAAGATAAAGTGCACATGTGATGTCAAGTTGAAACGATTGTACGGACATCTGGAGAGTAAATTCTTAAATTAGAGCAACTAATATATTTCCAATTTCTGCTGAAAATTTTGACCGAAATAAAGATTTAGTTCAAATTTATCAAGATGTTTTATAGAATTCAGTACAGATTAAAAATATCAATAAAGTGCACATTGGAAATGAACGTAATGAAATACAATAAATTAAATAAACAATGCAGTGACCTAGATATGAGGGCATTACATTTAATCCAGTTTAGCTGGCAAAAAAACAAAAGCCGTATTAAGAATGAATGAAACACAATAACCCACAGTGCAAAGTGCTAACTTGTACACTATTTTCAGTACCTAACTGGGTTCGGAAGCGAATTTGCTACTGAAGACCCAAGATATCCTGGGGCCTTACCAAAGGGCCAAGTAAGTAACTTTCAAATTCATGTACAGAATTAAGTGAAAATTAATCAATGCTTTTGTACTTTCGCATTTTGTTCACTTTTTACAGAACAGTCCTCAGATTTGCCCCTACGGTTTGTACGCCGAACAGTTATCTGGAACTGCATTTACAGTCCCAAGGGAATTCAATAAAAGGACGTAAGTTGTATGTGAAATTTGTAAACATGGACAATATAGGATTTCTATATCTCACTAAAGCACTTTTCTATATGGCGCCATACTACAGATGGTTCTATCGTATTCGTCCCTCGGTTCAACATAAACCATATCAGAAGATTTCTGATGGCAACCTGCGTCACGACTGGGATGAAGTGGAGCAATCACCAAATCAGGTTTCATTTGTATATCTGGGAACAACTAATGGCTTAATTAACATCTCTTAAAGCAATAAAATTACAACTTAGAATTTCGAAATTAATTTTAAGGGAGCAAAACTGCTGAGTAATTGAGTCTGAATATCTATTACAATATTTCGTTTTTAGTTATAAGATACGGTTACTGATAACTGTTACAAATCTGCAGAATAACACAATCCCTTCAACACCAACGC
The DNA here is from genome assembly GCA_033995625.1 of Ophyiulus pilosus. NCBI lineage: Eukaryota > Metazoa > Arthropoda > Diplopoda > Julida > Julidae > Ophyiulus > Ophyiulus pilosus. Next base: position 35,897 of record JAUJYV010000044.1, on the reverse strand, counting down.
TTTCTATGACACACACAGCAGTTACAAATCGATCACTGACCGACATGGTTTTTATAATGAATATTATGCGTTTTGTATAAATCGCTTTATAGATATTGATGTCGTTCTCAATATCACAAGTAATGACATTTTTCATTCAATTATGACATACTTTTTTCTTTAACATCTGCTCTGAATTAAATTTGGTGCTTTGTTACTTAGTGATTATAGTCGATAATTATGAACTTTATTATTGACATATTGAGATGATTGACCATCACATGATAAACTGGTTGTATCTCAGGTATAAACTAGATTTTGATTTTTACACACAAAAATGTAGGGCCTATACATAAGTAACAGTTCTGGTTGTAAATAAAAGATGGATAGATTATGAAGAATTTCCTAAAAGAGACAGGGACTATGATAATGATAAGAGGGTGTCATGGCGTCATGAAGATTAATGTTATGACAATTGCAGTCCCAAAACCCCACCTATAATACAGTGTCGTTGAATAGCAAAGTCGAGATTGATTTTGCATTGGATGTTATTTTTTTCACAGAAAATCAATGAGACATTATTGATCGTTTCAACTCATTTGTAAAACGTACTGTTTACTATCATTGACCGCTGCTTCGATAATGTAATACTAAAGCAGTGACTGGCAACATCTCTTTATCTTTTTCTATCTCTCCCTATCCAGAAAGCATGGCTTCCATTCGGCATTCCAGATGGGAAAGTGGATTTTGTAGAAGGTCTTAACACTTTATGTGGCTCTGGAGATCCAAAAACCCGCAATGGGATCGCGGTTCACATTTACTGTTGCACAGTTCCAATGGGGGACAAATGCATTTACAATGCGGATGGGGACTTCCTCATCGGTTGGTTAACTTTAATGATTTAAATTCATTTACTCATTTTTCATTCCGATATCGAAATGCCCTTTGCTACAGAATCACTCCCCATTAGCATCCACTTGAATTAGTGGCCTATAGCTATTTTTCTATTCCTTCTGATGTATCCATCCACAGATGGCGTTGATGAACGCCCAGATACAAGACATTTCTGGAATATAGTCAACGCCATCTGTGAACATGTGTATCATAAACAACACACTAAACTCTTCAAGTCATTATTAACCAGATATCAAACTAACTATTTTGTCCTTATAGTTCCACAACAAGGTACATTAAAGATCACGACAGAATTTGGCAAACTGGTGGTGGAACAAAATGAAATCTGTGTCATTCAGGTCGGTCTTTCATCAAGGATTTAGCCAATTGCCAAATTAAAATTTTATTTAATAAAATAGTATGTTGTATGTGAATTTAAAGGCTGGCATGCGCTTCAGCGTCCATGTTGATGGACCAAGCCGAGGATATGTTTTAGAGGTATACGACGGTCACTTCATACTACCCAGCTTGGGGCCCATAGGTAAAGTGGACATGAGTGCATATTTGAGAAGGCTAGCTTTATTTTAATTCAATAACAAAATAATTTTCAGGGGCTAACGGTCTGGCCAATCCTCGAGATTTTGAGCATCCTGTAGCTTGGTTTGAAGATCGTGAGTCGATACAGTACACTGTAATTTCCAAGTACCAGGGAAAATTACATGCTTCCATACAAGTATAGTTTTGAGTTTATTTTAATATTATTAATGATATTCAGTTTGACGTGGTATTAACAATTATGTTTTTCTATCTGAAACAGAATCATTCTCCATTCAATGTTGTGGCGTGGCATGGCAATTATGCTCCATACAAGTACAATCTTGCCAATTTTATGGCCATCAACAGCGTGTCGTTTGACCATTGTGTAAGTAAATTGAGCAAATCGTGCTGCACACAAGCTCGCGTTGTGGACTAATTGAAATGCGATAGTACTATAAAGAAAATATATGTGTTATAATATTTATTATTAATAGGATCCGAGTATTTTCACGGTATTGACTTGTCAATCCACTAAACCCGGGACCGCAATAGCAGATTTCGTGATTTTCCCACCACGTTGGCTTGCTGCTGAAAATACTTTTCGACCACCTTACTACCATCGTAAGTCTGGGACCATACACGTTTTAGGCCCCTTGGAAGACATTTGCATTTTAAAATTTTTCATAAGTTGGCGACTTATGTTACTTGTTTTTTTTTGTAGGAAACTGCATGACTGAATTCATGGGGTTGATTAAAGGTGGATACGAAGCCAAGGTAATTAGGCACCTAATTAATTGAAAACGTTGTCAAATTTAGATATTCTTCTTAAAACATATTTTGATTCGACTCTTTAGGAAGGATTCAGGGAAGGAGGGGCCACCTTGCATAGCATGATGACACCCCACGGACCAGATTTGACTTGTTTTGAAAGTGCATCCCATTCTAAACTAGAACCAGCGAGGATTGGTGATGGAACACAGGTAAGTCGCATTATCACAAACACAAATTTCAGAATTCAACTTGTGACACATCCTGTTGAAACTGATTCGAAAATGTTATAATTTTTTGTAGTCGTTCATGTTTGAGACATCATTGGGATTAGCTTTGACTAAATGGGGAGCAGATCCACAAAAATTCGTCAAAGATTATTTCAAGTGCTGGGAATCTCTCCCAAGGATGTTCACATCCAAATTGAAGGTTTAATCCTTCAATGTCCTGATGTTATTATATTGTACACATGGTGCATTCAATATGCTTTGTGGTTAATGTAATGGATGCGCCATGGATGCTTGAAACATTATAGGTAACGGTCATTCCTTTAACACGCCTTATAGGACGTCCTATGTGATATTATTACTAAATGCCAAACTACACACTTCGGGATAAAGAAATTGTGCCTTATACACTTTAATACCAACAACCATATTTTATATCTTTTATAATAGTTTCTGTAGCATGACTTGCTAAGACTTACAAATACTTATCAGTTGTCAAGATAATTCTATATATTACATGATTTAAATCAACTATATTTCACATGTATTCCTAAATAAACTAACTATGCAATGCATTTGGTTGATTTCTTATTTGTATAACATATAGTTTGCTTTACAGTAGTAGTAGTAGTAGTTGTTGAAATTAAACTAGAAGATTTGATTAGAGTTGGAGCTATATGGGACATCATACAAATTTGGTCTTAGTTTTATATCTGAATTGGTCGGCTACATTTAAATACCAAGGTAAAAACTCAGGAGGTGATATCTCCAAATTTCATTTCTATGCTGTATATAATTTTCTTATCAATCATCTTTCAAAAGTAATTAAATTGCATACAAAAAACCAATGAGTCTAAATGACTTAGCGGAATTCTATAGACATTTTAATCTAGATAAATAATATAAATGGTATTTAAATTATTTGATAAGACCTGACTTAATATGAGACAGGAGACACCTCAAATAGGAAATCTGTGCCACTAAAAATGTGGCGCCTGATAATAAAGATTCATATAATTAGCCAAGTCATTATGTTATATCATTAATGTAATATATTCGGTCAAAAGAAGACGTATAAAGGAAAGTCTAAAAGCATTAATACGATTTCAAGAAGAACTTGGAAGTGGCAAGACCAGAAAAGTATTCGGGAACATCGCAGGATTATATTCTGAGAAATAAGTGATCTCAGTTAAAAATGGCATTCGAAGGATTAAAGGTAGGAAATGTGAAGTATTTTTAACATTAACTAGTTTATAGACTAAAGAATTTGGGTCTGTTTGATTTGGGTCCCTTTCTTACTAGAAAGGCGATTTACAAATAATGTAAGCGACTTCGCTTGATTTGTAAATTTTCCGTGTATTTTTTATTTTAAAAAATGAATGGAAAAATATAAAACTTTATAAAAAAAATATATATATCGATGAATTGATGAACTAGTATTATAAATGTCTATCTACTGTTTTGGGTATTGATTTTAGAAATACCTTAAAAGTATATTTCAGGTTTCGGAAACGAATTCGTTTCAGAGGATCCTAGATGTCCCGGCTCATTGCCCAAAGGACAGGTAAGAAGAGTCAAGACTGAAATCTCAAAACAAACTACGACATGTTTTTGATGTAAGTTGCCTTTTGGTTTTTAGAACAGCCCCCAAGTGTGTCCTTACGGTCTATATGCAGAAATGATATCGGGCTCGTCGTTCACGGCCCCCAGACCATCAAACAAACGAACGTTAGTTAAGACACTGCTTAAACGTAACATATTATTGACATTTAAATTTAAATATGCATCTCTGGTAATTTTATAAGGTGGTTCTATCGCATCCGTCCTGCCGTACAACATCGGCCTTACGAGCCCATTGGTAACGCAAATATCACGTACGACTGGAATGAAGCCGAACCTCTTCCAAGTCAGGTAGCAATGGATGCTTCTGAAGAATTATGATAGATAAAAACTAGCTAAATTTTAATATCATACAAAAATAAAGACATTTTTGTGGATTATAGTTTTATGCCTATTTCAGCTTCGATGGAATCCCTTTGATTTGCCATCAGATGATCGTAGAGTGGATTTTCTTTCTGGAATGCACACTTTATGCGGTGCAGGGGACCCAAAAGTTCGCAATGGTGTTGCCATCTACATTTACTTGTGCAACACTTCCATGAGGGACCGATGCTTTCACAATGCTGATGGAGACTTTCTCATTGGTAAAATTTGTCTCCACACTTCGTTTTTTTATACATGTGCAACGCAATTAAAAAAAAAAGCTTCCACCAATTACTAATTACGCATCCTCATTCAATATCGCTGTAAAGTCACAAAAAGAAATAATGCCATCTGATGTTTTATCAACAGTTCCACAACAAGGAAACCTAAAGATCACCACAGAATTTGGGAAAATGTTTGTAAAACCTGGTGAAATTTGTGTCATTCAGGTACGATATTTATTTAATTATAATTTCATAAAGCAGTGTTTTTCAACTGGCGTGTAGGGAATTTGAAAAACACTATTCTGCAAGTGGCATTATGTTGAAAAAAGTTATTTGTAGCAAGGAATGCGTTTTAACGTGATCGTGGACGGTCCGAGCCGTGGTTATATTTTGGAGATATACGATGGCCATTTCACCCTCCCATATCTGGGACCAGTTGGTAAGACTAGATAATTAATAAATAAAATGCCATGGCTTAAAACTTTTAAAATAACACTTTTGGTGATCCAAAAGGTTCTAATGGATTGGCAAATCCTCGAGACTTCTTGACCCCAACAGCGTTGTACGAAGACAAAGAAGTTTACAATTACACCATCGTTACCAAATGTCAAGGGCGACTATTTGCAGCAACACAGGTAAAATTTCATCTTGACAAAATTGATCAGAACTGTTAGTTCTATCGATATATCTACATTTGACTTGAATTGATTTATCATAGGACCACTCGCCGTTTGATGTGGTGGCTTGGCACGGAAATTACGTCCCATACAAATATGATCTGATCAACTTTTGTCCCGTCAACGCCGTTGCCTTTGACCACAGCGTAGGTTGACTGTATTCTTGTACGATCAAAATAAACTTCATAGAGACAGTATAACGTGAGACCTAGGCTCACCATTGTTCTTTTAGGACACTTCCCTGTTTACCGTCTTGACATGCCAGTCACCTCGTTTTGGGACAGCCATTGCGGATTTCAACATCTTCCCTGCTCGATGGGCAGTTCAGGAGCACACTTTCCGTCCTCCTTATTACCACCGTATGTCACAAATTTGTATTTTGCGTACACTATGCAATCTTATAGAACTTATACTAAACCTCAGCTATTAAAAAAAAAAAAAAAAAAAAAAAATTCCAGGCAGCACCATGAGCGAATTTCAAGGAATCATCTCTGGAGCTATTGATATTGATGTAAGTCACCTAAGAGACTATGTTTTTGTTTTTATAAAATACTAAAACTTGCAATATTTGTCCAATTAATGGCGATATCATAAATTTAATTTTGTTTTATATATCCATATTTCACATTTAATATAGTTTAAAGCTGGTGGTGCCACTCTACAAGGCTTCATGGTACCTCACGGTGTAGATGACAAAGTTTTCAAACGATCTACAACAACACCTGCGGCCCCACAGAAAATTTTAGTGAATGACAGGGTATGTATATATTGTCATTGTATAAGGAATTTGTGAAATATCCAACATCACAATTGCTAATGAAAGCACTTTTTTGTTGTTGCAGAGTTTCATGTTCGAAACTTCTCTTGGTTTGACCGTCACTAAATGGGGCTCCAAATTATGTGACAAATTGGACCACGATTACTACAAGGGATGGGTTAACCTTCCAAAGAATTTCAATCCTAATAATAAACCTGATGAATACATGTATCTTTGAATCACTCTCAATAGAAAACAATTTGAATATTGCTCTACTGTTGCAATTATTGTTAAGTTTGATATCGTTCGCTGACAACTGACTGATTAAAACATTTACAACTCTGAAATAGTCTTGCGTCATTTTACTCACGAATTGGTAATAAAAACTACTTAGAATGTAGTGTATTTTAAAGATACATTTGAATACTTACTGAGAGAAGGTCCACAGGATGTTCAGGGATGAAAACTCACCTAATAAAGAAATGTACTGCTATTAAACAATGGCATTGACAATAGCAGGGTTGTACCAATATGAAACAACTACAAAACTACAAATATGAAATTCCCAATACACGATTTATTTCTAGAGAACGTTTTCAAACAACATGTCTTTGCCACTAACGATGATTTTACCATAAAAAATGCCAAATGTTTGCCTCAAAGGAGGCCCTAAACCTACACAAAACCACAATACGAAACTCGAGGCGATAAAATGATACAAAGATTTTTGCTCTTCAAGCCTGTAATTTGCACACATCGATCATTGGCATTATCTTGCTCATTACTAATTTGCAATGGTTATTCGTACTGTCCTCAATAGATATCACAAATCATCAGACGTATTCGATGACCTAGCAAGACACTACACTAATGAAAATGAAGATTTGAGCAACATTACTTTTTGGTGCAATTCGAAGGATACGAATGCACCCAAATTAGGATGTCCATTATTACAACTAATTAAACAAATTATTTCAATGAAACATACAAAATATACCTAAAAATTCAAAAATATTACATTTTTAAATACAGATACACAATTGCCACATTATAATAACCTTTAAGTAATTACTCGAGTGACAGTGAGACAACTGATGATAATACTAGTGCAGTATTAAATGCAATTTCCCAGCTAAAATTATGTAAGCATATAATCATAGGAACTTTGTCATAGCCATTTTTGCTATAAGAAAATGCGCAATTTATAGGAAACGCAAATTTTCGGTGTTATACAATTTTCCAAAAAAAAAAAAAATATTACGTATATAACTAAGTGTCGAGATTGGCTATTATAAGTGAGAGAGAGATCACTAGCATATAATTAAAATCATAATTCATCACTGACAAGCATGCTTGAAACCCAAATATGTGAAAGTACACTGCAGGATGAAGTACACCAATTTTTATAAATGTACATGGCTCATATTAATTAACCCCCTGAAAATTAATCGCAATTGTGCTTCTAGTTTTTGGGTGTGTATTAATCGTAGCATCACTACAGCATATTTATTAAGCATGTGTGCGAATCATGAGTTTTAAGAGGATGCATCACGATTAGAAAATAGGGTCACTATGGAGGACGTATCAAAGTATGGATTAAAAAAACATCGCATTTATGAAAGTGCATTTACAGTCATGATGTTGATATTCAATAAACTGATAATCATGCAAAAATTGGCTAGAACATTCTAAACCCATAAGAGTCATAGGTATCGACTACTGTTTAGCAAAGAAATTTCTACAAATACTGTATGCAATTAAATGGCTGATCACCCAAACATGGAGACAAGGTATAAACTCAAAAGAAAAAAGAAAGGGAACAAAATAAAGAAAAGAAAAATCGTACAGAGCGTACTCAACCACTTATAAAAGTCAGATGATGCTAATTTAAATTCATCCTCTCAATCTTAAACTTTTTTAAGTTTTGAGAGCTGATAGCTTTATAAGTGATATCCTCACGCCTGCAACATTGCTTGTACTTTAAATCAATTACGTACATATACATTTGCAAATTTCACAAATTTCACTAAAGCGTGCATTTCATAATAGATAAATTGTCGCCATTTTTCAGATTTTAGATTCCAAGGATATAAAATGCACGCATTAGTAAGTCAAGCAAAATTAATTAGCTGGTCGTCACACTGGACCAAAGCAATAATTCATTCATACATGTTCACAAACAATGGGTAACTAAATTTTAAACGGAATTTTTTTTTCAACTTTAACAAATCCGTCGTTTTTATTCATTTCATATTAACGACGGTTAAAAATTTGACTTGAATATGAAAAATATCAATATGGAAACTACCTAGGTTCTAGAAGATGCCATAAAGGCAACTATTATATTGCAATTTTATCCTTTAAACTTTTTTATACAAAAATCGTATTTTTTTTTTCTAAAAATATTGGTGGACTAGTCCAAATTTAAAGAGATGTTGTTTACACCAAGAATTATATATCTTGATCATCTGAACTGTGTTTTAAATTCATAGACAAGTTGGCCATTTCTATCACAATGCCATGCCACATACCTATAGAAAATAAACACTCCAATTCAGATGACAAAGAAGTCTTCGTATATATATTTTTAAAGCTGAAATACGCCCATGTGTGTCATAATGTATATTTTGCTCCTCAATTGTCACGCTTTAAAAATGCAAATAATAAAAAAAATCAACAAAAAATCAAATGAATTATACATAAAATAAAAAAACTGCCTCTCTGCACGCACGAAACAAACAAAAATGCAATAAGGTAAAATTAAGAGAGGGAAAAAATAGTATTACTTGTCTATGTTTATTTAAGAAATGATCAAACCTTCCCTGAGCACCAACAATGGCAACATTCGTAATTTCGGTTGCTGCCGAACGTGTTTTACAATTAGCACATGCGCACTCGGTGAAATGGTGGTGTGCATACACAGAAATTGAAAGCAAAGAACATGTGTGTACATATATATATATACATATTATTTAGGAGGAGTTTACAGAAAACAATGTTTTCATTTACCATCCTACTGCTTAGTCAATAGTCACACTTGCATTGGCTTTAGTATATTATATATAATTAACCCGTTTAACGTTGAATACAGACAGTGCAACCTAGTGACAACTAAAATATTCATTTTTTCCTTATTCTGTAAATTGGCCAAGACTATTTTTTTATCCCTCATTATAAACAAAGCCGCGTAGAAACAAGTTCTAAGAAGAATGTAAATCCACAAGGGGACTTTTGTAGCAAATAGATTGCAGGGACTTCGAAAAATTCATTGAGAATCAATAAGGTAGTTAAGTTGTTGAGGATCTTCAAGCACAATAATCTCGTTAAAGTACTTTTATGACTAATGGCCAAGCAGTATTACAAAGCCAGCAGTGGCCAGTTTATGCCACATCAAAACCATATTCTATGTATTTTTTTTTAATGAAACTCGTTTTTTTTTTTTTTAGAAAACAAGGAAACGGCGTTATATAACCGTATTTCTACATATCAAAAAGCTATCAAATTTCTTCTACAGACTACTGAATCAATGTACATGTAAGCTCGATCGTTTTCAAGTGTCTCAAGATATCATTAGCAATGAGAAATGTATCTGAAAGCTTTAAGTCCCTATTGCCTGCACTTGAGTAAAACAGAAGGATGCTAAACAACAACCTTAGAAAAATGTATTTAATTGGATTTGTCCATCCTTGCAATGGTAAGAGGGGAGGACAAACAAAACAGTTTTTGGGTCATCAATTCTTAGAAAGTAAAAAAAAGGTGGGAGCCTCTCGAATTAGTCAAAACGTATTGCTAAATCAAGGGGATTGGTATTGGGCCTAGTGGCACAAGATTGAGGTAGACACGGTTGCCATAATAGGAACTTTACAATTACTATCCGCGATTTTAAAAAGAGACTAAAGGTAAACAAAGTTAGCCCTCCGTCGAACCATCAGCCCCTCCTTAACACAAAGGCGTGTAGGTGCTAAGCCCTTATTAAACAATTTCACAATTGAAACACATAGATATGTAGTCATTACAAAAAAATTCCTGCTTCAATTAACGCGCGGTAAAATAGTTGCGAGTATTTAGAAGATTCCGGGTGCGTGCATAAAGGAACAGCTAAATCATTGTCAAGGTGAAATAATCAAAATACAAGATAAAAACGCAGCCCAGGAGTGAAAAAGCTGCGGGAAGATACCTGTTCAATGTTTCTTAATTACGAATGAAATAAGGAAAACATATTACGTTACAGACTAACTACTACAAGTACAACTATGGACGAATGCAATTCACGCACGTTTCTACATAACGCGTATTCTCGTATTATAACATGTGGAATTAGTCCACTAAGGTACAAAAGTATGCTTATGGATGGTAAATGTTGATAACTGGTATTTACACGTCGTGCTGTTAGCTGAACCAAATGTTGTAAAAACGTGTGATATGCTGAATAAATTAAGATCACATAAGGAACCTGTTTAAACAAAATCGCAACCAGGTTTTTTGGCAAAAGCGTCTTTACAAGCGTTAAAAATCACCCATTCGAAATCATAAAAATAAAAAAACCCATCCCCAAACAATATACAAAAAAAGGGGGTCACGTGACCTTGCATCAGGAGATTCACCAAGGTACAATAAGTTGAATGGGCACTCAGGTAGCATCAAATTCCACAGGTCTGTATATAACCAACCATGTTATTATATTGTCTAATGTTACCAACAGTACAATTCTTGATAAATCGAGATAATAGATTGCGTTGAAGGTCAACACAAACGTGATAACAATTTTGAGGGTCCAAATTGCCCCCACTGAACATTTAAAAGCATGAGCAGTGGCACATGACAGGGTACCCCCACAACTACATTTTTCAACTTCCCTGACTTTTTCAGGTTTGAAAGCAAATTTCCCTGACCAACTTGGCGTCATTTTGTCGTCACGAGTCACGTGACATGGGCGTGTTGCACATGCGAAAATCGCGTGACGCTCATGGCCCTAATCTCAAAGTTGAAAAAGAGCAGATATTATAGATAAAACATCCAGATGTGAAAAGGGCCGAAATAGATCAAACATAACGATGCAAAAATTGTCATCACTAGTAAATATCCTATTAAGGCTAATTACTTGACCATATGGTGTCCAAAGTCAAGCAAATTCACTGTTTAAAAGTTCAAAAATATTTAATGTATTCAATTTCCCTGACTTATCCCAAATAATACATTTTCCCCTGACTTTTCCAGGTCATTTCCTATTTCCCTGACTATTTCAGGTTTTCCCGGTCTGGGGGTACCCTGCATGAGATCTAGTGCAAAGAGGGGGGGAAAGGCCACAATTTTAGAAGGTTATAAATACAGCCAGTTTGAGTTTGGAAAAGAAGCTACCTGTCCCAAATTGTATGTCCACGCTGAATACAAAAGTTGCATGATGATGAGACTAAAAATTAAATGGCAAAGTATAACATTGAAATTAATGAAAGCTTTCGCGCAATCACGCAATATTTTAAAAATCCATACATCACACAACACGAGCTACCCTGAAATAAGGCGATAGTTGTGTCAATTCGTAATAGAATAAATATTACATTCATGCACACACACTCTAAGAAAGATGGGCTCCTGGGAAGCCAGGGAGGAGCTTAAAAGCCAAGAAGAACATTATTGGATTTTGCAGTCAATACATTTACTGCTAGTGGAATTGAAAAATTAAAACTGGCAAACTAAGTTGACACATTGGCAATCTCACCATTGGCAGATGGGCATTTGGCCACGGAAGGATTCGCTATTGCAGGCGGTGCAGCGTTGATGGTGGTTCCAGCAGGCTGACAAGACAATGAAGAATGGTTAGTAGATGAGGTAGTTGAAGTGATGACATAGCCCTTGGATGCAGGTTCCATGGGCTCTACATGCAACTCTTGGGGCAAAGGCGAGGAAAGGTTCCCATTGTTACTCTTAATAACAACCTGTTCCTCCACCGTATCCCTGGGAGTGTCACACTTTGTGCTTCCAGTGCCACCATTGCCTGCACTTCCACTCCCGGGGTTAGGGCTGGGACAGGGGCTTGGATGGGATTCCGAAGGCGGCTGAGAAGGCGGTTGGCTTCCGCCACTAGCGCCCCCATTGGTCCCCGTGTGGTTCGTCGTATCATTGCTGCTTTCTCCGTTGCCATTCTTCACCTTCTTCTTCTTCTCGTCCCTCGATGGACAATCTGCTATTAGATGATCAGTTGCCTTGCAGTTGTGGCAACGTTTTGGCTGAGGTCCTAGAGTGCATTTGGCCGCTATGTGGTTGGCAAATTCACCACAATTGTAGCACCTATGAGGGGATAACAATTTCGTTAAGGCGCGTGCTAGAGGCCAGCAGTCACATGATTGTGAACTGCGTCATGATCACAGCTGACAATGAATACAATTGCAATTTATCAACGTTAAACTCCGAAATATTATTCCCGACAACACCGCAATGTTAGAAAAAGCCCGGCGTGCTGCAAATGAGTTGATAGGCCTCCACACATGTATATATATAGACGCGTTGTAACATTGCATGATGAGAACAGATAATAGGAGACAAGAAGACGTAGTGAGTGGCATTCAATTAAAATCAAATAATCCAGAACAAGCAGTACCCCCCACCTTTCTAAAACCAATGCAATAATTGCCACAAACATGCGTATCACAAGTTTTTCTACACGTCGTTGCCCACTTGCAAACACACAAAAATCAACAAATACAACATACCAGGCAAAAAAACACCACATTAATATAATAACAGATTAGCACTGTATCATCGCAAGCACACAACTGAACGTAACGAACACCACGTAAAGAAACGATAACATCAGTAATGCTATAAGATACCAACACCAATTTTCTTAAGACTCAAAATAAACAACAGGACCTTTATAGATGCAGCACATTAAAAATTACAAATGCATGTTGTTCACCATATACAAAGCAAAACTCACCTAATTTTTCGGAAGCGTTTTTTGGACTGTGGTCTTCGATGACTTCCCCGGCACTCGATACCTTCGATCCCACTGACCGTTGTTGCTTCGAGGCCCTTGTCGGATGTTTTACATTCAAATTCCACTTCCTCTTCATCGCCCAAGCTGCGAAAACCATTCATCCGAATCACAGACTAAATTGAAAAAAGCAAAAAAAAATATATGGAATCAATAATCAAAATACAGGATTGCAACATTAAAGTTACGCTACCAGCTTTATTTTCAGTTACTGAATACCAAATGTGGGGATAATATTTTTCTGACTGAGTACATTAGGGCAATTTCAAAACATTAGATGGCAACTCAAGTATTGAACAAACAATAATATATTGAAATAAAGTTTAACCTATTTTCGACCTAACTCTAGCTTACATATTCCAAAGAACCATTTCAAAGTTTATGTACTCCAGGCTGCAAAACAACATCTATATATACAGAACTACTAAAATTGCATCTTCCACACATGACAGTCTCATTATTAATGCATTGTTTCTGCTAATAAATACGAGTAAAAACTCCGTCTACGAAGTACCTTGCGAATAATGCTTTTAATTTAATTGCGTGTATAGGAATAGACTGGACGAAGATAATTGGTGCAATTTGCATACAGCATTAGAGGCAGTGGGGATGCCCGATGCGCTGTCCTATTATGCAAGCGCACTCTGGTGTTTCTAATAAGCCCCATCCTGCCCTATCGCATCCCCGTTCCTATAATCACTTCTATTTTAACCAAATCAAAAGAGTACTGGGTCCCTACACCATTTCTGAATTATTGATTTTTGCTTCAATTCAATATAGAGACGAGTGCACCGCGGCTGCCTTGCAAATCATAAAATAGTAGTCAGATTTAGTGGAAAACGCGAGGGAAAATGATGGGGACCGGGTGACCATGGCAACTTGAATTATAAAATTATAGGCCCATGTTTCAACGAATCGATCAAAAATGGCGGCAACGTGCAAAAGATGCTGTACGAGCAGTTTTTTTTATTATTAAGTCTTCGACAATAATGAAGGCCGACCTTTTTCGCATCACCATCTTCATCAAGGTGTTCTCTAGCTTTTATTCTATTATGTTTCGGGCAGGAGGTCTTCTTGAAAAAGTGAAAATCTCAGAGCATTTCAAAAAAGCCCCAAAGGAAGGGTAAATAGAAGTGTAAGTGACAAGTTTCATATTGGAAGCAATGATTGCTTTTCCCCATTTTTTCCTCGTGTCCATTTCCAATGGAGAAAGGGGAAAAAAACGCTCTATAAAACTCGAGATCTACCGCAGTTACTTTTGGAATAAAAATATTGGCAGAAAAAAAAGCTTTTATATAGCGCTCTGGCCCTTCTATCTCAGTTGGATTTATTCGTATTTTGACAACATTACGGTTGAAGAGCAGCGACCTAACAAGATTAGACTGGCAGTCTGCGAGTGTTTCGTGGTATAGAGACGAAAACCTATTAAAAATCTTTAGAAATACATAGGTAAGGTTCGTGACATCTCTGATTCTCATTGGATAAAAGTCAATATTTCCCTCTTTGGCCATCATCTGACAACACTGTCTCCACTCTACATCTTTCACAATAATGAGATCGCTCGGCAATCACGGAGGTATACTCGCCGAAACTCAAACTATATAGGCAAGCACGCCTTCAGAACAACCAATGGAATTTTCAGGGCTGAGGGGGAAAAAGCTTCAATTTAAGAAAATGTTTTCATAAAATTGACGTTTTGAGTTGGTTAGGAGGAGACCGAAGGAAAATTGAGCTAAATTACATTTACAGAAAATCGATAGATTTTATTTGTGTTGCACAGCTCGGCAGCGCAAGATGCTACTACTATAGACCCAAGCAATGTATGAGTTTCTTCCCAAGTCAAGCATTTTTCCCCTCACCATAGCTTTTGAAGGAACAAGAAACCGCTGATTTATAGCAGTTTAATGATAGCAGAAAATGTTCTGAAATCAGATTGCAATTTCATTTTCAAATTTTCCTTTCATATAAATCATGTCTCTATAACTTTAATATTTACAGAACACACTAAATGTCCCACGATTTTGCTTGACAGTTACTTTCCCTATAACTTCGTGAATTACTGCATGCGAGGCAACACTTCTCGGGGTTTTCCTTCATATTTCATTCCTAAATAGCCATTTAAAATGTTCATAACGTTAAAGCAGCGACGCTAATACAGCTTTCCGTGCATGAGAACACAAGCTGACCAATACATTCACCAATTACAATCCCGAAGCTAAAAATTTCAAATTACTTCATTGCTTCTTATATAGGATATTAAATTTTGGTACTATTACATGTATTTTTGCCAATTACCAGTTTTCAATATTATGCAAGAAATAATATTGACACCCCATATTACTTCGGCTAGTTATGATTTACTTGAAATGCACTTCCTAATTCTGTGCAACATAGATGCAAAGTTCCCAACATCCATCTTCAAAAAGTGCTCTCCGTGGGGTACTCAAAAAGCTCGATCAGTCAGGTACAATTTGACACATAGAAACCCACCGCAACCGTACGCGTGTGACACTAAGAAAACCCATACCAGTTCTTTTTTGTCATCGAGTTTTTTACTTTTCACCTTTCTTGTTCTCACTTGACCCCTAATAAGCGCGTAACACGTGGCCTTAAGAAACACGGAGTCGGAAAAAAGCGAGGATTAAGAAAGAGAGAGAGAGGGATTGGGGGGTGGAGTATTAAAAAAAATGAGGGGTAAAAAATACATAAAAAACGTGATATGAATGTGCGGAAGCGTACGTATACGCAAGGGGAAAAAAATCACATGTGCTTTATGTGCGATAAGAAGTAAAGCTTAAAAAGCAATAAGAAAGAAGCTGGGCGGAGTTAGGAGATATAAATTCAATGAATAAAAGAAATGTTAAAAAACCAGGAAAAGAGGGAGGAGGGGAGGGCGCAAGAGCCAGGGTGAGCAGTTGTGGGGAGGGGGGTGGGGGGAAAGGTGACAGATGACAAAGATACCTAGTTGTATGGGAGAATAGTGAAAAAAACATGCTAAGTATTAGTTAAGGCAGATATTGAGAAGCAGAAAGGTAAGGTAAAAAAATAATGACGGACGGCACGCGAGGGTGTCAGGGTGAATAAGGATAAAAAACGAAGGAATCAAGGGAGGGGACGGAGGAGAAGAAAAAAAATCTCGAATTGTTCGGGAGTTTTTTAAAAGTGCCACTTTATAAAAACGAGAAATCAGAGGAACAAGTTTTTGACTACTGAGGGGTAAAAAAAAAAACTCGCACGTGCAGAAAAACCAATTGAAAGATCAAATTACAAAGTTCAACAACAAAAATCGAAAATACCGGGGTCAAAGGGCAGATGGCGGTAAGGTTGCAGGGGGGTAACCGTATAGGTAACGAACACGCAGTGTATCAGATCACCCTCTTGATTTGGGGGCTTATTAGGTAAGTGACCTCTCTTCATGATGGGGAAGGTGGGACTTCGACCGTATCAAGTTCATATCAACATTTAATAAGGGCATTCTAAAAAAAAAATGGACCAGACACTTCAGCAACGACACGTGTCTAGGGGCACGTGGAACTGGTCATGTTTTCCATAAAAATTCATATCTCAAAAAATGTCAACATTGACTGGCCAGTCTTCATTGATGAAAAAAGTTTATCTTGACATATAGTTTAGGGTTTTTTGGTTCCTTGGAACATCAGGAATTATTTCATCAGTAGTCGACAGACAGGAAACCTATCAAGATCATCTATAAGTCATCTTTTATCCATTGGTAAAGCAATTGGAAGAGTAGAATGTGTATTTCGACGGGATAATACATTTGAAGACCACAATGTCAGAAATTTGACTAGTGAAAAACGTGCATGTTTATGCAGAATTTTACTCTGCATGAACAAATTGCCAAGTATAATCAACTTTTAATGTATTTTGGATGCCCCAGCAAATCTCGATTTTTATAATTATTTAGACACTATATTATTTAGAACTGAATTCTGGGAAAAGAGCATGCAACAGGGCGCGTCAGAAGTTGCGCAATGCTGATCAGAGTTATTAAACACTGCCCAAGTGGGGATAATATTAAGGGCAATCTATATAACATCATAAAAAACAGCACCAAACGTAACCACACCCATTGAACTGTATACAGCACGGTCCACGTTTGTGGTAAATTTTCGCATATGACAAACGACACATCAACGCTATACTTTTATTCATTACCTATACGTTAGTCATGGGCTATAATTTTTTATTATATTTTAAGCAATGTGATGTTAATTGTGCTAAAAGATACGATATCTTTTACTTCAAGATCACTCTGGTTCTATGCTTTAACAGAATGTTGGGAAGTATTATAGATCAATACTAGATTGATTTTAATTTCTATAATGGAAGTTCCATAGGTGGAGAAGATCAATTCCATCAAGACATATTTAAAAGCACAAAAAAATTGCACTATACCGTTGCACATTTATAAATCTATACAGTATACCGAGCGACCAATTTATTAGATCAAAAGTAAATACTCTTAAATTATTTTTTACCGTTTGATAGCCAATAACCCAAGGCAACTAAAAGCCATACGCGATGTCATTAATTAATTATTGGTCAATATTGTGAGAAACTGATTTAAGTAACCTTGCCTCGTTGAAGCCCAGTCAGTATACAGTAGTTGCCCAAAAAAATCAATTCAAATTTGAAGTAATTGTATTCAAATGGTGATTTAACATTGAAATACCTCAAGAATAGTCGATGGCTACCAAATCCACCATGATAGTGACGCAAATGTAATTTCTTAAATATACTTAAATGTTAGTGTGATGAATTCTCAGGTTATTTGTTTAATTTAGTCGAAGATTAACATAAGTTTCGACTGTATGGCCACGATCACAGCTCTTTGACAATCATTGTGGTTATGTTAGTAATACTAAAAAAGAAAAACTAAGGCTACGTGCGGGAAACACAGTATTTTTGGAATCAAGATTTCCAGATACAAAATGAATTCCGAGACTATAGTTTTTAACGCGTTTTAAAGCACCCATGCATCAGTCCCATCTCCCGAGGTAAGAAATGTAGAAAAGACGGAAGGAAGCAGAAGAAAGAGGGGGGTAGACACAAACAAAGATGGTTTATTTGTCAAGAAAACGATGGGAAGATGCACCTGTCGACTGGCAAATTGTAAATATAGGTCTCGTAGGCCTATTACGGTCCAAGCGTTTTAAAAGAGGGTGGGCAAAGGGACCTCACACACGCGACATCGAAATGCAGACGGGAACGGCTCTGTGATTTATAGCGAACGAAATATGCGACAGGTATTAGGCCTATTTATGAGCAGTGGACACATCCCAAGGACTTCAACAATTCGTTGTACGAAAAAAAAAAACGTGTACCACAAATTGTTTCTCAAGCCACTTGCAGTCTGCATAGCAACATATTCATGCAATATATACGAAGGTCGCCATTTTCAACTTTGTACCGTACTGCCCACGACGGGAACACTTGTCATAATAAAGTATTATTGTTTAAATAAAATCGTTTGTTACAACCCATGTTTAAATTATCTGATATGAATTCTGTCATTTAACTTCTAAAGTCGAATCTGATAATTTACAACAAACTTCAGTTTGGAAAGTTTGTGAACCTTTCAATAATTCCTAGAAATTGTGTGATATGGGTGATAAAACGCGTATATATTCCCATATCCTGTGTTAAGCGCCCTTTTACAGTTCTCCATGGCCCTAAAGGAACAAACAAACCATGTGTGCTTCCCTTATTTCCAATAAAATACGTGCACTTTGACATTTGTTTGTTGGACTACAGACTTCCAATGTCCTGTCTAAAAACCCACTATCCGTTTCGCTTGACTAAAGGCCATTTCTCCAAAATCCTAAGTTAAACAGAAAAGGGAAGCTATTTCCTCGGCTCTCCATGGAGGGTCCAATATTTACATTTTAGGGCGTGTTTACCATAAACACCGGATGCGTGGCGAGGAACATGTTGTTGCTGTTCTGGATTTTTTTTTTCAAAAACAAGATGAATGCAAGCAGCATTGAATAAAGGGGTCCTAATAAACATATCCGAAGGCGAGCAACAAAGTTCTAGGCACATGTTTTCACCTGTTTATACAAGCAGCTTCCGTACACGACAACGTTTCTTCATATACATGGCAGTAGTTTTGCACCAACCAAGCAAAGAGCTAATGGATGCAAGCAGACCATTGCTTGTCTGAAAAGCCAAACATCCCAAAGTTGATGAAGCAGTTCATGCAGGATGAACGTGAACTGAATATATCCATTCCCATTACAAAGCAATCCCCTTTCTTTTGTTCACAACTTTATTCCCCCCTACCTCATTAAATATGAGGCAACGTCGAATGCAATTGGTCCTCTGCGCCCAAATCAATGGGTAGCAAAACACAAAAAACACAAAAGTACTGCACCGTACAGCAAGGAGTAACATCAGAACCATGATGCAGACAGGCGATACTTATGAAATAATAGGACATAAAATGGATGAACGTGAATTCCATTCATGGAACATGCTTCTATATTATATCCAACCAAATTTTTGGAGTAGGAACTGCCGATTTCACAGTTGATGAACAACTTTTTTGCCTCCAATTAAAAAAACTTAATGTAACGCTAGTCTATGATGTTGACTAAATCATATTTCCGGAATCAGAAAAATGCACATATACAGCATCCTTAATTGAGTTTAGTATTTGAAAAAACGTTGTGCATGGGGATCCCATTATATATTTGAGAAGTGTTTCTCAACCGATGTGCCGCTGAAGTTTGCAACATTGATTGAAATTTCTATAAATTCTATTTAAATATGTAAATATTACAGAAGATGATAATCGCGAATACAAAACATCGCCTGATAGGACAACAATCGTTAGTAATAAAGAGTAATTTCGTTCTGTTTTCTGGAGACGATTAGTCTTATAAATTGATGAACATTTAACGGTCGGTTAAGTAATAGGTCATGGTAAAACTTCTGGTGAAGACATCTTAACAATTGATGAAAATTGATTGGTTGATTAAGGCCATAACCATAAATATTCCACCAAAAAATCATGTTTCCAGTTAAATATAAATAGTAAGGCGAATTTATTTTATTCAAAACTTGTTTTCATTTTGATAATCAGATAAAACCTATCATAAAACTTTTACATTTTTAAAACTATGTATTTATCATCCTAAACCCCTAAAGTCCTAAAACCCTAGCCTTAAGTGTATAAATGTAATTTGTACAGTATACGATTGCCAACATGGGGGTCCCGCTACACGGGTTAAGTTCCTAAATTATTGAAAGATGTATTCATTGAAATTATGCTAAGTTTTACTTAATTTATTCGTTGATATTAAATATCAAATACCTACTTAGTATACATGTAGGTTTTGTTTATCGTCGATATCAGCGGTTAATGCAATCCGCTGTGGTTATTTAAATGGTCCTTAAACTCTTTAAGTCGTTGGTCAAACGTTAAGCTTAAAGGTATATACGTACGTAGGTTTACTATAGAATCCTGCGTATACATGTATAAGATGTAATTCGTAAAAAATAAAAAAAGGATGCAATATATTTCACATTTCTTAAAACAACAAATGGTATTGGGTCGAGTTCCTTAAAGGTTTCATGTTCAGTACACAGGAATAAAATATTGCCCATTACTCAACAAAATCGATTTTTTTTTCACCATGAACCTTATATCAAGATGCTGTTCAAATGGATTTGTCCAAATAAATTTAAGCGTTTTATTAAAATTCAATAGGGCTATGTCAACGTGATTATAATATCGGAGATCCACGCAGCTCCCTTATTGGCAGAAATAAAACGACAATAATCAATTTTTGAATCTCCTCCCTACTTTTTCACAAAAGCAAGTCTATGCCAATAATAGCAGCGTGCATCTAATATTTCCTTATTAAATGTTATATTTAGGCCTTATGTGAAGGCATGTTATTAACGAGTATGTTTACAGCTAATTTTAATACACAACCTTTACTTTTTTTACAATGTATTATTACTCGAGGGCAAGAGCTACGGTATTCTTTTTTTTTAAAAAGAAAAGGCTCAACCCATCAGTCAAATTAAATATAAAAAATCCAATAAAAAACAGCTTTCAGCGAGAGAAAAGATGGAGAAGGAGGGAACATTAAAAAAAACTAAGCGTAATATGCCACTCGAATAAATAAAAACCACTTTGCTGTAAATTAATTGTAATGAAGTTATACGCTAAATAAAAATAACAAAACCATTCCCCTAAGGCCACAAAATAGTGAAAAACTTCCGCATTAAATGAAAAAAAAAGCGTTGTGCCTCCACAAATTGTGCAATAATGAAAAAGCGATGCAAGTGAAAGCACAAATGCCTAAAGGAAAATTGAACGGGGAATTTCCGAAAAATGTTTATTTTGTTAAGCCATCAGGCACTGAGACCGTGACAAGCTTTAAAAAAAATGGCTGAAATACTCTGGTTGGAAAATCTGCCAAGTCAACCAGTGCAAAATTTGAGAAGAAAAATAGTCCAAGCTGAATTTAAACATGCTTTGAGGATGAAGAAAAAACTAGTTATGTCTAGACTAGACTAAGGTCCTGATTTTAATCTAGTTTATCGTTCAATATATATACTTCGTTGGAACCAATGCCAAAATTCAATTTTACCATGCATATACTGTTTCGAAATTATTTTCTTTTACATTGCAAACATAAAATGTCTCTGAAAATAACTTGCATTCGTCTGAAATATAAGGGTCTAAAGAAACTTAATGTAGTTACTTTGAATATGTTGGGAAATATACAGCCATATGCCCTGTAGAATTCTTATTGGTCCAAATGTCATACTTGATTACTTTGCAGATCAAAATGTCAACGAAATAAAGATGCATATTTTACTCATCTTGAATCCAATAAAGATGAACAGAGAAACGTCCATTACTCATCGAATTTTATGGCTAAATCGCATCTTTTAAAATTATTGCTATGAAACAAAGGCAATGCATGTGTGGGATGTGAGTTACAGTAGCGATTTTCCTTTTCCTCTGCTTTCTAGACATGGATTCTAATAAAAAATACCAAATCCACATTGGTCATTTAATCGATGATAAATTCCCTTAATTCTCTTCCCCTTCAGAGGAATAGGTCTATATGTGGTAGCCTCTACAAGGCGCATCCGTAACGAGCAAGTGTTTGCAACGACAAATGAATCGATATAAAATACTGCCTTTAAAAAGCGTAACAATTCAACCTTATACATGGTACATACGAAGCAATAACGGATAACAAAGAAACTTAGGTTTCATGTATCAGCTAACTGGCAAATTAAATTAACCGGGCAACAAATAATGATCAGCGTTGTATTGAAACATGGCTTCAATTATTTCCAGCTACAGGTGGTTTTTGATTACCATTTTTTTATTTGGGAAATTTATAATGGCTATCATTTTACAGAAATACCTGTGTCAATACGAGCGTGCAATTCTATTGTTATAGTTAGATTTGTTTATGCACGTATGCAATTTAAATTCGTATGTCATACGGTCATACAAGTCAACATTTATGTCAATTTTGTTTTCTTTACAAGCAATATGGTTTGAAAAGACAATTTGGTGCAATTGGAAATTAAACCAAGAATAAAAACATTTGACAGAAATTACAAGGAAAATACTATAGATGAGAAAGTTGTAACAAGGCCAGAACGTTACAATTATTAGTTGAATATCCGTCCCACAAGTGACATCGATGAAAATAGTTTAAGGGGTTTCCCCTGCTATATGACAACACTGGCTACACTAATTATGTTCTAACCTAAAACAAATAAAAATAAATAACAAATGTCTTCAAACTATCGCTAAAACTAGACGATGTCTTCAAACTAGCAACTATTGTTCCAACAACATCTATCTGGATGCCTCATGAAAGGACTTTATGCTTAAGTTAATTGACGACCATGCCCATTGGCACAAACAAACACCCAAATTTGGGTATTTTTTCATAACCCAGGATGTCCGGGAAGACTGAGAAGGGGAAAAAACGTTCTCACGATGCTGCAAAGCCCACAACATAAAGGCCTATCGTGTGCATGCTGAAACGCAAAATATTTTTTTATAATTTTTTGGGTCTTTTTAAAAAAAATGGATACATAAACAGTGTACCCATTCTTTTTTGCCCAATTCAAACATACCCCAACAATATATAGACTAGATGCCAATAAAGAGAAGGTTGGTAGTAATAAAAACCTGGCGACAGTCCCCAAAAAACACTAGACTCCTCGTGAGAGGGCTTATTATATACGTTTGGTCCCAGAGAAAAGTGGCCGGATAAACTTAACCAAATTTTCCGACAAAAAAAACTCAGGGGTTCCTGGGGCAGAGACGCGAGGACAAAGGAAAAGACAAAAGGCCAAAAGTATGGGTGTCGTTTCCCCATAGAAAAAAAACAACAAAAACAAGAAAGCCATAAGAAAAAAAAAATGGAGGCAATAAAATCATTAGTTACTTTCTTCTTTAGCTTTACACAGCCCTGACCCTCAATTGGACGAAATAGGTCATTTATAAATTACAGCCATGTTGGAATGGCAACAACATGCAAGAATGGTCTCCGTGGGTGGTTAACCTTTCACCTTGTTCGTTATCCACCAGGGAATCCCAAATATTTGGCTGACCATAGCAACTCTATATACCAAGCAACCCATAGGTCCGGCATTTGTTTGCAAAACTCGACGAACTCTCCGTGTTTAATTAACGGATATTCGCAAACTAAAAAAAAAGTCGGCAAAATGCAAAAGAATTCCTCGCACTTGGTCAAGTGTTCGAAGAAGAACGAGAAACCAAACACCCTTCAGCTTCCCTCTGGCAATAACATTTTCTCGGATACCAGGATTAAATCCTGGCCCAACTTTGCTATTTTTTTTTAAAGTTGTAGCTTTTCTATAATACCATCACAAAATTAAGGTTTCCAGAAATAACTAAAAATTACGCAAACAACGCAAAAGAAAACTTGGCTTTCCGCAATAAAAATAGAGATTATGGCTTTCAATGCCTTCCTTTAAGAATTTTTAATTATTTAATGGCCATTATTTTACCCAACTTGTATATATAGGCTACACCTCATAATAGCTTTTATAGTTGTTTTCTCCAAACGAGTAATAAACTTTTTGATTTTAAAAACAATTTCACGTTTTTATGACAGCTGTCTGACATTAGCAATTTCCGAAAATATTTAACAAATTTTACGGCTTGTATAGAAAAATAACTACAATGGTCTTAAAATCCACCTTCGAGAAATTAATACATATACACAATACTAAATTCTGTAAGATTAAACATATTTGATACGTATTCTGTTTCATATAAGCCCTAAACATCCCAATCGCTGATGGTATAAAGCTGTTCAATTAAAAATTCATGTAAAAATAAACTGGAAATTCAATGCCTCCAGTTTACACATATCAAATATAAAAGTTGAAATTGTAAGTGAGATCTTAGTCAATCTAATCATCAGATAGCCCGTTGGTGCCATATCGTCCGGCTATACCGAAAACTTACAATGATACCAGATCTGTTGTCGGGTATCTAAATATAATATGGCGCTTATGGGTGCAGCTAACGACGAAAAACGCCTCGGAGGGAAAAAATGCCAGAAGGATAGGGTCTTCTATTCAAAGTTAGGGTCACGATTGACCCAAGCGCCGTCGTGTCCAGCTCAAAACACAAACGGACAAAAAGGGCTCTCACCCTAAAACGAAACTGAGGACAAAAATAGGCCACATTTCCCCAAAACAAGCTTTCCCTCTCCTTAACCCATTTTACCAGAGAGAAAAAAGGTTCGTATTCGATTTAGTCTCTTCATACTATGAAGATGCATAAATACGATACTAGATTTTCATTTCAATAAAATTGATTTGAGACTGAACGAAAGTTTGGCGCCAAAACTGATAATGTCACATACACACACAACATTGATGCTGACAGACATTTACCAAAAATGACAACATACCCTTGGTTGAACATGTAAGCTTTTCCATTTTAGAGCATCTGAAGTTGGAAGGCTCAAAATGTTTGCGAATTAGCAGTTTTGTATAAAAAAAAACCGAATTGCTGGCAATGCTGATTTTACTCAACAACATGACAATGACTATATGATGTATATTATAAGTAAACTGCATGACGTGTTGAAACTGAATTGCTATAGTGCACAAGTTTTACTGAAACATTACTACTCTAGAGGACACGACTACACTACTTTTGAAAAAATGCCATTTATGCCAAGCAGATACTTTGCTGCATAATTAGTGACACAGCGCCCATGGTTACAAATACCAGTAGAGGGAGACACACGTCGCCAAAAGACGTTTACATTTGTGCAAATTAAATCATGGTGTGACAAGACAGTTCCTTGGTGATGTCTCATCATCCAGCATCTGGAAGCGCATGGGCATGTTCAAATTATCCGTGTCATATGGCAGTGAGGAATGAAATACAAAAATGAAATAAACAGCTAATTATCCATGACGTATTTACACTGTTAACAGGTGGACGTAATTGATCGGCAATTTCCGCTCTGTAATTGCCGCGCACACAAGTGAACGGGAGGAGAAAAATCCACGATTAAGGCCCATTTAGCAATGCAATTAATTGCCGATTATTTCCTTACCTGATGAACGAAGACATCTTGACTTCCATCGTCAGGAGTGATGAAGCCCCAACCTTTGGCAACGTTGAACCATTTGCACCTCCCTCTTCTCCGAACGCTGCCCCCAGGAGAACCTGGCAAAAGACAAGAAAAGTCAAGCACGCTGTCAATACAAGGATGTTTCAAAAGGGTGGGAAAAAGCATCCGTGGCACGTAATGCAACTGTATCGGACACACAAAGTATTCATGCTGGGTAAAGACCTGCATATTCCCCAAACACCAATATCCCATACCTCAAATAAGAATAATTACTACGTGCCAAACCCTAAAAATGGGTCAATGGGGAGAGGACCAGACTAAGAGGAGAGGAAATCGAAGGGCAAATCATCAAAAATCCTCAGGCCTGAAAACTGCCGCATTTATAAAAACGAAAGGTTTTGCTGTCAAAACTGACCTCAAAAACGTGAACTGCATGAGAAAGCGAGTAATTGTAAGGACTCTTGAGGTCGGAATGCATGCCACATATGGCAGACTAGTTCTACTTACACCTGCGGTGAACCATCTTTCATTAATACGATATATACATAGTATATTGTACTGTGTTTGCGCTTTCTAATAAGGAAACATGTGAATGGTCTAAATCAATCATTATGTATACGATGGTATAGTAAGCTGCGAGTCAATCAAGGGGCACATGACGCTATATAGGGTCTTAAGACGACGATCGAGATGTTATTATCGATAAACTTCAGTATACAAATATAGTGTGACTATACTTAGTAGGGGTGACTACTTACATATACGCAAAATGAATATTTACAGAAATGCACTTGTATATTTTTAGTGTAAAGAAAAATGTCCACATCGGGGAAAATGGCGCGGCCATGATGGATGAAAGATCTAACAAGGCATGACTATATGGATGATTCACAAGATGTCATCATGATTCAACAAATACGACTATACGGCTATAAATTCAAAACTAAAAAAGTAGAGAATAAGGTCCCTGCAAAGCTTTAATACTTTCATAACAATTTTGGATTAGTAATTGTGTTTATCAACTTCATAATTCAACGAATTTTCAGGTTTTGTGACAAACAACATGCCGTTTGTTTATGGGCCAAAGAATAGCTTGGGGTCATGTTAATCAGAAAAAGCACCCATATTAAAAAGTCAACTGCATGTCATACAAGTAATTAAAGATAGGGAAGACCAGTTTAGGTCAGGTTATGTAGGTGTGGGCTTTTTTCTTATGCGCATTTTTCCTATAGAGCTATTCGTCACCATTTAAAATATGATGATATACAATTAAAAACATTAAAGCTGTGTTTGTGTATTCATGGTCGGATAACTTTTATTGGTTAACACAGGATATATCTGCCAATAATCAGGTTAATTAAAGCTGACCAGGAAAATACTTCAAAACTCAACCGAAACAAACAAGTCCTAAAAAACTTTGTTTTAATGATGACTTGATGATTAATCACTCAGACAGTGTTTGTGGTAGCAGTAAAATAGCAACTGAATTGAAATAATTAAATGAACTAAAATAATATTCTATACTGTTCACTAATCGGCTCAATTTGTTACCAATCATTTATCAATCTGAGCAAACTCAATCACGTCAACGTTCAATTTTCTTGAAGCATTATTTACAGTTTTTGATTTGCTTGCAAGTGACAAGATCACTATATTGAAACTCAATTATTCCATCATGATTATTACTATTAAACGAGAATATTACAAAAATCTGCAATATTTTGCAACCAGACCACCGGTTAATTTGCTCACTTTTTAGCAATAAACGCAAGCGTTTGTCCGATAATTCTATTAGGTTCACGAATTATAAACATGGGATGAAAAACGCAAACAATGTTCTAAAAAAGCCGAGCACGTTTTGCTCTCATTGGGCGTATTTTAATAGCTCCTCCCAACTAGGGATACGGTAATATATTAAAGCAACAAAAAATTGACCTTTTGTGAAAAGAAAAAAATTGGTGGCTCGCGTACCACGTGGTTCCCGCAATTGCTGCCACTTTTAATGAATAGGGTGGTGTTGATTTGAAGATGCTTGCAAAAAAAAAAAGCAGCTTCCAGTTGCCCCCACAAGCTACTGCTGATGTCATTCATTCTTTTGTGTGAGGCCCTATAGGACATGCCCTTTTTATCATGTAAAAAGCTGTCATTGGCAGCAGATTTGTTTACACGAACAACTGAATTGAATTTTAAGATGGGGCTCAATGGAAGATTTTTGCAAAGGCCACGACAATATACTCCGAGCGTGAATGCATTATAAGTGGAGAAAGCGAGAAAGCCAGGAGGGAATAAACACAAAAAAATGGAGGACTTGAATGAGAAAAAAAAACGAGGAAACAATATCAAAGGGCGGAAACAAAACAACGATGGCACGAGCGTCATTCAACGGTAATTGCTCCAAATATAAGGATCAAAGTCCATTAATTGAATTCTTCGGTGAAAATGCCTTTGGCTAATACGCGTTTCTAACTGAAAGGTTTTAGAAGCTTGCTTTGCAGCAGTTAATTATGTATAAAGGTTTACAACTATATATTGAAATTATTGGATACTAAAACAAAGGCTTTAGTGTTATCCTCAATTGGAAGAAGCCAGAAACTTCAATAGATAAAGTAGATCTGAAGCAGGGCTATGCATGCATGTATTTGGACCAATTTTCAAATATAGTCCAGTCAGATTATAATGTGATATAAACATGCATGATCCGATGACATGTTTTATGCACTGTCTGCATTAAATACAATTTTTAAAGGAATAAATTATGGGAAGTGATCACAAAATTAAATGTTATAATTTACAGTATAGTGGAATACGATTTCTTAATTAGATTTGACCCATGTTACGTGCCCCAAGTGTGCCGCGGAAGTTTATGGGAAGGTCGAATGAATATACTAATTTTAAATAGAAAACATTAGAAACGGAGCATATTATTTTATTCCAAACTTGAGTTTTCTTTATTTCATTGAAAAAATTATCGACAACCTCTCCTTAAAAAATGTACGGTGTGCCGTGACAACTGTAGCCCCTTGTTCAGTGTGCCGCGACAATTAAAGGTCTAGTATAGTGACTCGTGAGCTTAAAAATACTTAAAAATCTTAACAGACTTCTTAATGGTGTGTAAACAATTAAGTTTTAGCTGATCCTAACTAGTCAGGATGTTTCTATGGATGTTAAAAACATCTTTTAAAGGAGTAACATTTCTCTTAAGAGCTCTTAAGATGCTTTTAATTACATCTTTAAATGAAAGTACCTTTTAAACCATTTTAACCACACTACAAAACGTGCAATGCCTCTGGTTGTGTGATCAGATCCTGGAATTACCTTCGAGAATTGTACAAACCAACATTTCCGACAATGAATGTATACAACGAATACATACAATCTAATAATGCATGCAGTTGGTAAAAATATTCGAAAACTTGACCTTAATTTAAAAGGGCCCAAATTACGTAAGTAAAAGAAGAGTGCCTTTTTTACTCATTTTCAGTTTGCCAATAAAACTAAATGGACGAAACGATTTTCTGCTATTTGAGAAGATTTTAAATTCAATGACAATATTTTTAAAATGCAAAGACCAAACTGAGGATAGTCTAAAGCTGAGGTATATTGATAAATCTCTAAAATAAAATAAAAATCGATCGAATGCTCGTCGTATAAAGGAAAGCCAGTTAGCCTCGGCAAAATCGGCAATTTGGTAAATAATATATCAACCCTTTATTTCATAAAGTAACTACTATATTATAGTATTATAGAAACCCAAGACTGTTGGGTATAACAAAATACAATGGAGCTTTTCCGCAAAAAAATAACCCCCGATATTCATTGTAATATTTAAAAATTAATTTTTCATATTTCATTGAATAAAACTTCATTTTTCATTAAACCGCTCAAACATTACATACTAGTGATAGTTTGTTTACTCAATCAAAAATTATAATAACTTTAGTGGGAATTAATGACAAATTATATACATAGTTTTTAAACAAATATGGTTACAGAAAGGAAAGTGAAAATCCGTATTGAAACACCCTATATGCTGAAGCCTTCAAGCACCCACTAATCAGGTTAAGAGATGACGTCACACTAAAAAGCTCCAGACGCATTTTATAAGGATTGTCTAAAATCCATTTCCAAAACGGGGCATATGATTTTACCATTTTCCACGGTGAGAATAGAAACAAAAAAAGACGAGAAAAAAATGGTGACTAATTTAAGCGTAAACCCAAATTAGCCAACAATGCATTTACGTTAAAGCAAGAGTTAATTATGGACAAGGTTGGATCCTCATAACGGGCGTCGTCTTGACATTTACAAAACAAAAGCTAAATTTGGGTTCCCAATGTCTACTGATTAAGTTACAATTTCTTTCCTTATTTAGGGATTGGTATGCTGAGAAAGAAAAGGAATTCAAAATGAGCGAAGGCGCCGAATTGGTATACGAAGCAGAAATTCGTTTAAAACGATCCCATGTGTATTGCTGTTTTTGTACATACTGTACTTAAACAATAACATAACCCGCCAAATTTTAACCAAATGGCAACCTAATAGAGAGAAAGTAAGAAATTTGTTTCTGACCTCAACACCTACAATTGGTTTAAATGTTTACAGTAAAGTTTATTTCAGCCATGTACATCAAGCCAAGAGTATGTAATGAAAACTTACATAATATACACTTTTAGTAATCAAAGATCATAACCTAAGCTTACAAGACATTCTTTAAAATAAATACTATGATGAACGTGAGGTGTGGTCACTGTCCAAGGGCCCAACAACAATTTTTTTTACCAAAAACAAGAAAAGCTTCCACATCCCTCGCCCATAATAGGATAGTCACAAGGCTTACTATGGACAATATTCCTTATCAGTATATCCATGGGGCTATTTGCAAGGTCCGGTCAGCTAGACTTTAGGGTGAGTTCTTTTCTGCTGCTACACACCACCCCCTCCTCCCAACTTTTCCCTTTTATCACCACCATCGCCATACAAGTATACAATCTGCACATTCTAGCCTCTAGCACCCACGGCCATTTTTAGGCAAAGAAAGGACACGGGCTAACTCACCCTCTTTCAAGGGCCAGTGCCCTTCACTGACCATCCCAAGTATGCATTAGGCCCCACTGGCTGCCTTCTCGAACAGACAAAATTATGGTTTTCCCCCCTTGCTGTTTAAATTTTGCCACAACCAACGGTCAAGCTCAAACCCCCAACTTTCTCACCCTCAAAATTGTATTTATTCCTAACCATAAATTATTATAATACACGGAACGAAATTTTCCAAAAAACGAATAATTACATAAGTTGTAATAGACGTTTTTTATCATTTATCGGTGCGTTAATTACATGGTTGTTAGGAATTGTACAAATTGTAAACAAAAATTTTGAGGAATCGATTTCCATGGGTCTGATCCAGAATATACCAGACCAGGGAGTCCAGTAAAAAATACAAGGAATTCAAGGCTCATTCCGTAAATTTTCAAGGATCCTTCCCACGACCAATCACTTACTACAATATTCGGCCATAAAGAATTTATACCTGATTTTCCGATTAACAGAAATTTCCCGATGCGGACAAGAAATTTCAGCATAAAATGAGTGTTTTTGCACGAATTTCAAGCATAATTCCGGACTTTTTTGAGGTGATAAAAATTCAAGGACATTTCCAGATTTTCAAGGCTATTTGACACTCTGAAGATGTTTACATTAAAATTGAACTGGAACTGAAATGCTAAATTGTAATTTCACTGGTTTAAACCACTGGTTCAAATATTGGAATTTCGTATGTTTTATAATAATTTAATAAATTATCATTTATTTCATTATATACGCGTATTCCTTCCAACCAAACACTATACGCCTAACATATGAACTTTCATATATTTATAAATATTCTCATCATCCGCAGCAGCTGTTATGAAACTAGTGTCCATTTGGCAGCTGCCATTTTGGGCCCATGAACCAACCTTCTTGGGCAGTGTAATCCGTTAAAAGCAATGGGCATAGAAACACCCCCTACCCCAAAGTAGCTCCCAGTCCGGACATTATTGCATTAATATCGGACGATCGCTCTTACCAATGGTGGACTCACTGACCCAACCCACCCGTCCAAAAATGGAAAGTGGAGGGGCACCAAAATAGGACAAAAAAGGGAAAAACCAGACGTGTCCTATTCAAAGGAAAAGGAAACGAAAGTAGACGTTGAAGCCCTCGCTTGACCCCTATTCCGACTTCAAGTTTGTCAGGAAAATTGTTGAAGGAATTTCGGAATTTTGTGTTGTTCACCAGAGATGGCTAGGCAGAGGGGTACAAAAGCTTCACCATTATAGTGTCGAAAAAACAAGCCTATTTTTAAGCATAACGCCAAGTTTCATATACAGCAGCATTCTCCCCCTTATACTCAAAAACAAAAACATTTAAAAATTAAGTCAAAATTAGATAGGCCTATATATACTAGTCTCACTCCATACACTGAATATAGCTGCTGAACACGTTTTTACAAGCTGATTTATGCGTAAAATCTGCGAGTTTCAAAAACCTTTCAGTTTTCATACAACAAAGCTGCTCTGTTCACATAAGAGAACTTAACTGAAAACCAAGAAAACATAAAAATAACGCTAAAATAATAAAACATTTACTGTAGTAATATTTCAGAAACGAAACGAGAAATAGGAAACCCGAAGCTAAAGATATACCAAAGTTTTTACTTGTATACGTCACAGGAAGGAAAGAAAACCAACGATTCATTGAGGATAAAGCACACAAAAAACTAACTGTATATACACAAGTAAAAATGAAGACCAAAGATGGAGGGGTTGCAACTATTTCCTATATTGAATCGCTTAAAGCAGTCATACATATAAAAGGCTAAAATTCAACTTAAATGAAGTATGGAAGTGAGTTTGTGGGAACTAAACCTGGGCAAATATTCCTATTTTCGTCATGCAGGTGCCTCAAGCATGATAACAAGCTGTTGTCATAAAGAGGCCAAGGTCTGTTCCACAAGGATACCTCAAAAACATGTTTTTGACAAATGAATTGGCTCTTGAGGCACTTATTCTCCAGTTAGATGTATGAATTCTCTATTATACTTTATGTATACACTAAATGTCAATATTGCTTGTCTAGCTTCAATAAGCAATTACTAAAGTATTAAGCTTTTTACCATTTATAATGTGGCTGTTTGAAACAATGATTTAAAATATAGATTCATTAAAAGTAAAGTTATAAATTGCACACCTTTTAACAAATATTTTAAACAGATGCTTACCAAATGATGTTTGTAACGTAGGACTCGCATCAACGCACAAGATTCAATTTTAAGGCCTAATTTATTTAGTCGTATTGACTAAAATTGGCATCATTATTTCAGAAAATTTGCAGAATCACTTTTTTTGTATACAACTGACTACAGATTTACAAAACATACAACATTCTGCGGTTTGGAGTCGCTTATACACGTACACATCTCGACAAGTGGGCAATCAATTCTACATTTGCTTCATCAAGAGTGATCGGTTTCTTTTTTTAAATTTCCGATTTGGAAAGGTTTACACATCACGAGATGTCGAGTAGACATTGCCTTCTTGCAGCGACACCGTGGAACGGTCAATCGTTGTATATACTTTCACAGAAACGAATCAATATTTTACCAGATGGAAGTCCCTGTCAGTTGTTCTTAATTATTCACTACATCTATACACTTCCAATCCGTTGATTGGCACATTCGAAAGGTTGACATCAAAATTACATGATGAAATATTGAAATTGAAAATTCAGGCATAAATTAGCCATCACTATATAAGATGACCAATCAATTCCATGCAATAATTGGCATACAATCCTCCAAGGATCACAGAAGGAAGGGAGATGCCAAATCTTAAGCAATAAGTGCAAACAGACATATATTCAATAAAAGGAATGCAAATTCAAGTAATTAAATACTACATGCATGAATAGACAAATAATGTCATTCATATAGGAAAAATAATAAATACCTCACCAACTAAATACCAAGATTACTTTTTAATTTTTTATAGATGCTAACAACTGCTGATGACTCAAGATTCCCTCTTATCCGGCTCTCCGGTTTAACCGACGGGGGAGAATTCGGTAAATAACAAATTAAAATACAACAAAAATTGCAGAAATTGTCTTCTATACTTTGAGCAACAAGAAACGGCGACGGCATTGTGCACATATTTCAAATATTATTTGAAAACAGATAAGGGCTAAATTTGTATATATGTCAATTAATAATCGACAGTACAATTATTTTAATAATATTACTTTTTTGAACACAGCATTAACCGGTTCTTTCACTTAAAAAAAAAACAATCTACTGTCTTATAACCACGACGGATAAGAGTGGTTGCACACTATCAAATTGTTAAGATGGTAATATTGGTTAGAAAATGATGTCTAGCATTCAAGACAGCATTAATGCAAATCAGTAAACAAATGTCATGATGCGGTTCTACATGTAAGACGTTAACAAGAACTATATATTAACACAACCAAAATTCCCGCCTCTTTTATAAAGCATAATGTAAATTTACTAATTTTAAATAAACTGTTTTGCAAAAGGACAGTTCATTATCTTTGACTTTAAAGTGATACGAGAATGATTGGAATAAAGTTAAATATAGGATATAATTTCATATAACACCTGTGCAATAAAAAAGGAGTTGTAAAATATAGAACCGTACTTAACTTTATGCAACTTGATAGTTGCAGTGCTTTAAGATATTGGATTCAATTCAATACCTTGCCGTCGATATATAAGTGCCATGTTGGAGTAAAAATTCCATAATTCCAAAAGTGGGTTAATTCTGCATTATGTATAGGGATTATAATAATTTAAAGAGTTGAACAGGATAAAGAGAAGAATTCTCAAAATGAATATTTATTTAAAAATGATATATTTATGTAACCTTTTTAAGAAACTCGCGTCAATGGTTCTTGACTGATCGAGGCGAAATGGTAAATGTTATGATTGTTATCACAATTAATACGTGTCTTACGCCCTGCCTTTGCGCATGTCAACAACTTTCTTCATTTATGAAAACAACAGTGCGGATACTGACATTGTCGGGTTATTAGAGCGGTTTAATCAAGAGGACGGTCTTTATTTTCGGGCAGTTGTCACAACGATTATGGTCTGACAAACTTCATTCCAAAATGAGTGTATGCAAAAACTGAATACAATCTCTACAACGCCATAATCTCATTGAACCAGTTGCCAATTCTGGTCTTAAATGTGAGGTCCTTCTAACTGATTCTAACATCACACACACAAGACTATACAAGTGTCAACTGTCAGGATAGGCCAAAAATGCTCCTGTCATACCTTACCTCATGTACACTTGAGTTGGAAAACAAATCGACTCACCTGCATGGATCAAGTAAAAATGTTTTCTCAGCAACCAAATGTCCGATTAAAAATCGGAAAAATGTGTTTTGTAGACAATTTATTCCTGTTTTTAATTCGCCTAGTGTGAAAAGGATTTCTGCAGAATTTCTCTGGAGAATAGCTTGCAACTTGTGCGGCTATTTCTGGTGGAGTGGTCATTTTATCGAGAAACCATTATTTAACAATATGTCTGGAACACTTGCAGCCACAGGGGTATAACAATGGAAATGGCATAAATGATGCAAATTTGGGTTGCTTTAAGTTAACATTTTTCGTCTCAAGGATTCATCAGGAATTTTATGCAAATTAGGCGAATTATAAAGGGGAATAAATTGTCTACAAAACACATTTTGCCGATTTTAAATTGGACATTTGGTTGCTAAGAAAAACACATTTTTACTTGATTCATGCACGTGAGTTGATTTTTTTGCACTTAAGTGTAATAACTGAAAATGGGAGCTTTTGCTTTTAATCGAAATAAGACATCAACGTGCATTCTGGAGCGTATCAAACAAAACAAATGAACCCGGGAAATAAAAACCCTCCTCGATTTAATGTGCATGAGCAATTTAAAAATAAAAGCGTGACGTTACACATTTCCGTTACTCATGCACAGGCATCTTGTGACACACAAAAGTGGTCTAGTGTAAATGACTCATGCTTCAGGTCCAGCTTTTATACTAGTTGTAGCTGGTTCAGTATTGCATAGAGGAAGCTTATTTGTAATCATGAATCTGGTATACAAGAGCTACAGTAGACAAAAAAAGTATGGAAGCACCCAATATTTTTATGTTTAATGGTAAAATAATTTGCAAATAAATGTCA
>JAUJYV010000043.1:0-152305 GCA_033995625.1 Ophyiulus pilosus | reverse complement strand
CGAAAATATCACAAATATCAGCATCTGCGCATTACGGAAGGGGATCTTTAATGTAGGGGATGTTTTATGTCGTTACAGCGCCTGCTTATCTATTGCCGAGATTCACGTGTGAAAGTAGTCCAAGGTTGTTTATTTGAGGTCGTTTCAGGGAAATGACCCCCTACTTCCTTAAACCGTGACCACGTGCCCAAGGCAGTCTAGATCACAAAGCGAAAGCATTCCTTCCCCGATCGAAGCGTTTGAAACGTGTCTCGTCAGACTCTCTTCAGACATGGATAACCACAAGAATCCTTCATGGATTTCGGTATGTTAATCGTTCATTTTTTGAGCAAGTGATATATGGTTTGAACAACTGGCAGTCTACCTTATTTGTAACCATAGTTTACTTTACCATCGCTATGTATTCTGATTAGCATTTAGGGGAGTCATGAAGGTTGTAGACAGGTTACCAAGTCTGCTCATTTTATGTGTTTTGCGTTTTCAGGAATTGTTTGAAGTAGGAACGCTTATCAAAACCACTTGAATTTCATTTATTATAACCCCCTACAGTATCTACGACGACTTAATGCGTGGCTATGAGCAATTACGTTTGAAATTTATAATGAATTTCATTTTCTTTCGTAGATCCCGGATTCCTTCCAGGGCTACGGTCTCGATGTATTGTGTGTTCCTAAACATTACGAAAAGGATTTGGAGTCTGTCATCATCCCCAATGGTCTTATTAACGACAGGTAACTTAAGCTTAAAGCAATCCGAAGTTTTAAATTGGAAATCAGGTTTTGAAAATTGGTGATTATAAAATCATTTAGATCAAACTTTTGAAAACGTTTACGGTTTTCACAACCAACTTTTGGGTTTGATATGTCCTTTATTACGTGCATGTCAAACACAAAATTTGGGTGAAAAACACGATCTGATCCAACATTTTGTCTGAATTCTGGTATGCAGTTACGTCATAATTGTTTTGGTATCTTCCATTTAAAATTCGATACAGAGGACAAAATGTTTTTAGGGTGTGATTTTTAGTCGTTCTTGGAAAAATATTTGGAATGATCTGCAATTTATTTTTCCAAGAAGTGTTTGTTTAGTTTTATATTTCAAAATCATCCACTTGTCACCATTTAAAAACACTTATCCAAACTGTAAACTATCGCCTTTTTGAAAAGTGTATATCCACGTCAGCGATATAGTACGACTTCACTCACCAATGTTTTTACAAATTTCAGGATTGAAAGAATGGCTCGGGATATTTTTAACGATATTGGCAAAGAACCGTTAGCAGTGCTGTGCATTCTCAAGGGCGGCTACAAGTTTTGTGGTGATCTAATCGAGAAGATTGTGCAGATGAATCGAATAGCTCAGGTGTCAGTACCACTGTTTGTGGACTTCATAAGGCTGCATAGCTACGAGGTTCGTAAAAGTGATCAGACTATTATGCAATCTTGGCTCAGACTATTATGAGAACCTTGAAACTTATGTTTTTTCTCATTAATTAGGACGATCATTCAACGGGTAATATCAAAGTAATCGGCAGTGATAACATGTCTAGTTTAAAAGGAAAGGTAAGAAGGATTTGGTATTGACCAAATTGCACATTTTTATTACAGATGTAAGTCATTTTAGAATATTTTCTATTCTTGAGCTTTAGTGAAGCACGGTATCATAATAAGTGTTTCCTAACCTTATTAAATTATGCAGTATCATCCACGTATATAAAACTCCGTGTACTTCTTTGAATGTATTTATCTGTGTATCAACTATGATGGAGATCTGATTAGCCAAGTTTCCCCACTATTCTAAACCTTTTATATCACCAGAATAATGGGTTAAGACAATCTCGATAGAGTTGATTATGCAGGTATCAACTGAATTTATTTGCCATGTTCTTAGAATGTGCTAGTGGTTGAAGACATAATTGATACGGGTAAAACAATGGCCAAGATGGAAGAGTTGCTTGCAAAGTTTCAACCCAAAACTGTCAAAGTTTGCAGGTATGAATGTTTCTCTGCACGGGTTCGGTTTGTGAGATATGCTAAAACAGAATTCCCTATTGAAACCTACCTATTTCAGCTTGTTGGTGAAACGAACGTCAAGAAGTTCTGGTTATCGTCCAGACTGTAAGTGCTTATACATACATTGTTTGTGTTAATTTTGTGATCACTTGTGTCAATTAAGATTCTTACTCTTAAAATGTATTTACCTTAGATGCTGGGTTTGAAATCCCTGATAAGTTTGTGGTTGGCTATGCTTTAGATTACAACGAGTACTTCAGGGATTTGCACGTAAGTTTAACTTTAACTGCTATGGAAATCCTACAAGAATTTCTCGTTTTGGAAATGTTGGCACCACGAACGTTCAATTTCTTTTGCACTTTCTAGCACATATGCATAATAAACGATGCTGGCAAAGAAAAATACGCTAATATAAGTAAGTCTTGAGAAGAGATAATTTGCCCTGCGTGCCAGGAATCAATTTGGGATACGTATTTTGAATTGGAGATTTTGTAGCGATGTGTAATGTTAATTCTGTGACATTTGTTTAATAAACCGTAAAATCACTTTTAAGCATTTTATGGAATGAAAAATGACTTTTTTGTCTATTTGTAAGTTGTTAAAAGCAGGTGATATAACATGACCTAATTGTGGAATTTATGTAAATGACACTACTGGTGATGATAATTTGAGCTTTAATTAACAAATCGTTTAGCCTGAGATAAGAATCAAGTTAAACCTTTTAATGATCAAAAGTTTTGAAACCTCTAAGGATGGTTCGCTGATTGGTTGAGTAAGTTTAGTGATGCAAAGGCAGCTAAAGCCTAAGGACCTAAACATTGACAGGGAAATATCTATACATACAAGTCGTATAAGGGATTTGAGTATAAACTTCCAAATATGACATTGTAAATGGAAGAATTGTAAATGCAGTTTTTCTCAAGTTGGAATGGAATGTTGATGGAATTCTTCACATTGATGTTGGGTGCTGACTGCACTGAATGTGATTTATGTACTTTCCTGCAAAGATACATTTGTATATAAAGGGTATTTTACCCTCATATGAATACAAATACTTCATGCAATATCAAATCGATGTTAAACGTGTAACTTAGAAAAGAGATGCGAGTTTCCTGAAGTGACAGGAAACTATATAAAAGCCCTGAAGTTTCTTGACACTTCAGGATGAGGGCTTTTATACCTATTATATGGTATTATTTGAATACTTATTATTACGAAGTGACAAATGTTGTTGTGATTAATACTCCCAATTACTGTGTCAATCCCAGTGCGTTTAATTGTAAAATGAGGGATATTTCAAAAGTGTAATTACCCAAACAGGGTCTAAAACCTTACAGTAACATATTGGTGCATTGCAGCATTTGATATAATCATGTAAACTAATTCACTTTTAATGCCTTCAAATAGTCCCTTTCTGACTCAGGTGATTAGAAAATACCAACAACTTGGCATATAACCAAAATGAGCCTAACTTAAACTCTGATTTCACAACTGACCAACTTGGTATTACTTTAAAATCAGATGAATGCCTCTGTAAAAACAAATTTGTAATCGGTTTTAATTGATGTATAAAGAACGATTAAATAAATGTCCAACTATTTGAACTAATTTTAAACGGCCCCTGCTTAAAACTTGGGTTGTTGGTAATTACATATATCCTGTAGCCATAACTCAAATCTTATAGTATACACAAGTTGCGAATCATTTTCTGTAATATTATATCAGAACTAATAGCAACCCCACTTTCCAAATCAGATAACCTTGTAATATGCAACTATATCATATGACTAAATTGGCAATTGGTTCCTTATCTACAAGCCGATACCTACTGGAATCCGATATCCTTTCATATATTTCGTAATTGAAAAGAATTATTTAAACGTTTATTAAAATTCACGATAATGTAAAAGATGTGTCCATTAGTAATTTAAGCTTGATTCTATTAATGATACTAAATATTTAATTTTAATTGATTATTAAATAGACTACTTGTCAACGGTTGGTAAAACCGTTTCCTTGTATTAATCATTTTTAGTTTCAAGTTTAATTTTGCTGAAAGACTTGTTTTGAGTAGATCGTGTTCGAAAATAATTAGCTTAATTGAAAAGCTGCAAATCTTTACACAAGACAAGTAAGGATAAAAGGATAAAAGAAGGACAAAGCTAATCAAAAAATACATGCGAGAAATGATGAAATTCGATAAACATGATTTTGCATTTTGTTGTATTAGAAATAGCATTTTGCATTCTGTTGTATCAAAAATACCATTTTTCACTTTGTTGTATCAGAAATACATAAATGCATGTTTGGATCTGGCGTTTTCCTAGTTTCAAAGTACCGGGAATATGTGAATATATAATAGACAAAGGAACAAATCCATTCTGAAAAAAATGTGCAAGAACTATTCTAGGGAATAGTCGGAATTGCAAATTTTGCAAACAAGCAAGAATGGGTGTTGAAAATAACCCTGATTCAGAAATGAGTTGAACTCTACATGCTAGTCATAAGTGAAAGTCTGGTATTTGACAGTTACACTGTGTGATGATGTCATCCTCACCAGCTGCAGCTGACCCCGCATAAAATGATGCTTATGAAAACGATACAACAGTAAACTGAGACGATTAACATAGGCCTTGTCCAGGGTTGACTG
Source organism: Ophyiulus pilosus (assembly GCA_033995625.1). Classification (NCBI taxonomy): domain Eukaryota; kingdom Metazoa; phylum Arthropoda; class Diplopoda; order Julida; family Julidae; genus Ophyiulus; species Ophyiulus pilosus. The sequence continues at coordinate 147,643 of JAUJYV010000043.1, read as the reverse complement.
AACACCTGTCCTTATATTTATAATTTGAGCTATTAATTTTTGATTTAGCATCATGTTTTATCTCGTGTGCCAAGAGGAGCACGTGGATTGGCACAGAGTACTTTGTAAATTTAGATTGAAACGAACGGATGTGCAAGGGCTCAAACCAGGTTGTCACCTGTGTAGATGATGAAGGCAAACTGTCGTCTTCGTCAATCAGGGATTTTTAAAAAAGTCAAGAAATGGAAAATAGCAGTAGAGTACCGATCAATGGCTCTTCGCAGGGATTAAGTATGGAAGGCGCGTTGTTTTATGGAGTAGCTCAATCCATTTCGGCATTGTTTTTGTTATTCTGCATTTTGGCCCACTTGTTTTTTCCAAATTTGAACTGTCGCGCTCACTCACTGATGTGTCACACCATCAGCCTGTTCATCATGTTTCTCACATTTCCACTAAGAAAGTTCATCGAATATAACACCATTGGAAATGTCATCATTTTCATTTTTCATTACACGTTTGGCTTAGCAGCATTTTTTTGGATGAATGTGCTGGGATTTGAACTATGGAGGCTCTTTGCCGATTTACGAGGGATCGATCCAAGCGAAAGACAAATAAGGGCAAGTATTTGCATTTTTGCTATAATGCTAATGTGGTATGAATGGCATATTTTCAACAAAAAAAATACATTTCATTTATTCGTTGAGAAAAAGACAGAAAACCGCTTGATGTAGAATGCTTATGGTGTGCCATGACAATTTTTGTGCCGTGAGTTGATTTAGGGGATTAGACGCTGATTTTGCGTTAATTTAACATATCCTCTGGAGAAAATATAAAATTTCCATGAGAAGACAAACCGGAACGTTCGAGCAATTTACAAAACTTAATGACGTCAACATTTAAAGACATTATGAACAATGGAATTATGTGATGTCCTGTTTCGTAATGTTGTGGAGCAAGTTTGAAAGTATGCCATCCAGGTACCAAATCATTGGCTACTGTGTATTTAAAAAGCAGCATCACATCGTTTAAAAGTACATTATTTAATGAGGTGCGAAAATAATGTAAACAACTTTTACAAATACACATTTTTTTTTTATCCCCCTTTCAGATCATAAGACAAACTAAATCGTTAATGATACATTTGATTCAAGTTAATCATTGTTTATAATTACTGCCACTTTCGAATATCTAAAGAACCATAAATTAAACAATAAATTTATTTCTACCAAAGGTTTTTGATTTCTTTGGACGTCTCAAACTCGAACTCTGATAATAAACACCTTATAACAAAATTATTTTAGTTGTCTCAAATTAAATTCTCGAAACGGAAATTTTACTTTTACTATTTTCTGGATTTTAAGGTTTCTGTAAATTTATTTTTGCACTACTTTGTTTTGTTTTTCTCTAGTCACAGAGAAAGCAGATTATCCTGAAGTCTGCTTATGCTTGGGGAATTCCCGTCTTGTTCTGTATATCGAGTGTCGTACTAGGATTCAACGAAGATATGCAGAAAAAAATTGGGGTCACGTTATCATTTTCGGCATGCAACTGGTTTGATAATGACAGGAGCGCATTGCCGTTATTTTACGTCCCAATCAGCATTTTGGTGATTTTAAATGTCATCTTCTTTGTATTAACTGTCATTAATGTTCGGAGAGCAAATCGAGGAACCGAAATACTTCACACGAATTCCAATCAAAAAATGTAAGTTATGGTATTTGCTTATTTTAGTAATGTAAATCAATTCTCAAAGATGGCATGTTTTAAACGTTTTTTGTAAGTGCCATCCTTTCTTTCCAACATTCTGAGATACGGTAGTCCTTTAAGCTAATTAGAACTTCAGTTGTATTTCTCACTAGTGCATTGATTTTTTTTAAAAATGTAGGTTAAGACTGTGCATCAAACTATTTCTAGTCATGGGCATGTGCTGGCTGCTTGAAATCATTTCATTTATACCCAAAGTCGTCGCCCTAAACCAGTTTCCCGAGTCATTTTACTACATTCCCGATATTATCAATTGTTTCCAAGGCGTATATATATTTATGGTTTATGTGTTTAAGAAGAAGACTGTTCGCATGATTAAAGACAAACTGAGACCCAATAGGGCTCAGTCCGGCATTTCTTTAACAAGGACCAATCGATCATCTTCCACAATTTCACAGACAACATGTGTCGATATACCCGCTTTAGAATCACCTTCAGAACCCTCTAGTCGATTGTAGTCATAATAACTTACGAAAATGTTTGTATTATCTTGCGTATAAAGAGATTTTGGGATACAATATGCAATCTCACAAATTACTATTGCGGCTTGTTTTTGAAGGTACCTTGGTTATCATCAATCGTTCCAGTCATGACTGAATTGTTCAGAAGTGAAATTTTATAATGAAAATAAATAAAAAATGGGGCATGTACTGTATGAAAACATCGAAGAAAATCCTTGAAAATATACTCGCATCATCCTCATCATCATGCATCTACAGACCTGGACTCAATGCCCTTTGTTGGCCTGCGCCTCTTCACTGCATGTCATTGATATTTTGTCAAATAAAATATGTTCTAATAGTAGATGTCTTGTATTTTCTTGTACTTGTCTGAAGAATATGCATATCTCTATAAAATACATCGCAATATATCACGTTTTACAAGAAACTCTTAACGAAACCAGTTCAAATTGGTATTTTTAATAATTATAAGTATCATTCCCGAGACCAAACGTTCTGCCACCAATGTATAGTTATATGATTGTAATAATAGCCATTCTGCTTTACTTTTATTTAGTATAAGACTAATCTTCTGTTCGATATTTCGTAAATAAGCCCATTTACTAAGTACGATTGTTCGAAGGCATTTCCAGAATATCTTTAATTAGTTGGACGCAGAGTCTGGATCCCTCAAGGGCGGGTTGACTGACCAAGGCGAAATTCAGAAATCCGTGAGCAAGATTCCCCAAAAGATCCAAACGAACGTCTTTATTAAGTGCCTTCATGCGTTTGGCAAACGTGACTAAGTAGTCCACCACTGGATCAAGGTGAGATGACTGCGAAACAAATTATTTAAAAATTATTTTAAATTAATCCCACTTGATAGTCAATTATTGTTTTGACAAGAAATTCTTACCACAATGCGCATTGGCGGAAACTGTGTTAGAACATCATCGGTAACCAAAAAAGGTGATTTGAGTGGGTCGTTAGTACCAGCATTTCTATTCACTTCGTCCGCACGAAGAAATAGACTTCTTTTATCGTATAAGCGTTGCTTATCATTCATTTCTTCAGACTTAACAGGATTCCCAGTATATGCTACAACATAAATTGATTTACAAAAGATTTACAGCAGATGATACTATACAAAAAAAAAAATTGGTGCTCACCTTCTAGGCATGCTAAAACGAATTCCACTGGTGCTAATGGATCCATAAGGGTCATCAACACAGATGGTGACGGAAGACAGTGAGTCATATTTGCTGGACACACAGCAACAATGCCATCTGGTATACGGATACCAAGTTGGATTGCCTGGATTGTTAAAGTGGTTACCAGATCACCACCAGCACTGCATCCTACCACGCAAATCTTCTCTCCAGTACTTCCTAATAACAAAAATGCAGATTATCCAACGTGTGTAGATTCCACACGAGATATCGAATTCAAATTACAGATATCATTGTCAGAGTTAGCAAGTATACCTAAACGGTGGCAATTTTTGATGGCCCAAGCATATGCATATAAGCAATCCTCTAGTGGGCGAGGATAAGGGGCCTCTGGAGCCAGTGAATGATAGATGCTTAGAATGGGGGCATCCAATCTCATTGCCCAATCATTCAGATAAACCTAAGACAAATAGGATTTTTTAATTAAATTGAATGAAGGCATTGTCTAAGGAAAAACGTCTGCACTGTGTGGAAGATTTATGAATCAAACTTTATCTTTAATACATATAGGATCCCAAAAGCCACTTTGAAAGCGAATTACTGTAGACGTACTTTATGAATAGTAGACGATACAGAAATATATCCACTCCCATGAATGTGAATAATCAAATATGGAGAAGCTGCTTTCACTGCATGTGGCAACAGTTGTGTTTCACATTCGTCCAGCTGTATTCCAATAAATTATCAATTTTATTTTGGAGTTTGGATAATTAATTTTTTGACCATTGACTATGAACCAAAATACCTGTCCGTCTCTAGCATGTGCACACACAAGCCTGCAAATGACCGGTGCAATTGGTGTGTGAGAAGAAGGTATAGGAATGTCAATGAGAGTGCCATCATTCTTATTAAGCTGAAGAGATTCTTGGGGCAATATTAGCCTCTTGTTGACGGCCACTGGATCGGTCACTGCCTTGGAAAGTTTCTAAGCGTAAATGTTAAAAAAAAACACCTTGAATTTACTGCAGTTAGAAAATTCTCCAAAAAAAATTGCAAATTCCACAAAATAACAAGAAAAAATGTTGTATTTACGCACATCCAAAAACTCAAGACCTTGTAGATTCCAAAACTTCTGGCAAAAGTCTACTGTTGAGTGACGGACGACCTTTAGAAAGCGCTTAGATAGCTTAGAAGTACCTTGAGAATATCTACAGAAGCCCATTAAAGCTGAACAAAGGCGAGGGATTTTTCCACCGGAGCCGTAATAGAACTGACTGTATGATGCCACCATTAATGAAATAAATCGCAGAGGTTTTCTTAAGGATTCATCGAACTGAAAATTTTACATATTTATCATTATTAAATAACAATCAAATGTCTACTAATAAAAACAACAACAATATTTTTCTCAAAATGTATAGATGGTTTAACAAGATCAAATTTTATTGTAAAAAAAATGTTATTTATTTTTCAATATTTCTTTTACTCAAATCAAAGAAATTCAAAATTTGTTCTTCAAATGTTGTTTGATTTTCGAAAAATAGCTAGAGCAACACTATTTTTTATAAAAGCAATTCACCATAATGCATATTTCACAAATGATATTTACATATAGAGATAAACAGCTAGATTTAGAACTGATCTGTGTAATTCCTTTAAGACGTTTCGACCTTCTCATGCCTTCATAAAGTTCTTCTGACTCGCTCTTTGTAGAAATTAATGTCCATTTAGGGAAATCCTTGTATGGACAACATTTTCATCAAACCCAAACCACATTAGGGCATAATTCTCCGTGTGCTTCAAAGTTTGAGGATGAAACACTGGGGCACTTCAAAGTCAACCCCAAATTTCGAAGCACGTGGAATAAGTTATAAAATAACATAAGTTAATGAATTCAAACCTGAAATGCGATCAATCTTCCATAGAAGCATGTCCGGTCAACTTTTTCCATGTCCGTACTAATTTCCTTCAGAAAAGTCGAATCGCATTGAGAAAAAAGGATTCCTGGTGCGTTCTTCAGGCGTACTTTTTGTGAAATACGTAGCAGAGCTAAGAGTCCGCCCAACAGACGAGTAAATGCTCTCACTTCTCCAAAATAGCGTTTTTTTGCAAAATTAAAACGTCTTCGCTCAAAAATCACCTCGCTGCACAATCCCATACTAATTTCCACGAATGTATCCACCACAGAGATGATGCTGCGGTATCCGTTGCCAGGGGTATTTGCATCCAAATCATATAAGTGGGCAACGGACGACAAATCACGAATTTCAATATCAACAGCATTTAAATGCTCTAAAAACAGTGAAAAATATTCCAGAAATTTTTCATTGAATTTACCGCTGCGTTGTCGAAAGTACTCGATGTTATCAATTACCAAGGTATGCAATTGTTCGTATCTAGGCTTCTGAAATTCAGACTTTACTAAGCTCCGTTCTGCCATTTCAATTGTAAACAACACAATATGAAAAGCAAATTGGGCCCCTCTTACAGTTTGAATGTCGTGAAGTTACTTTGACATACTGTTGTCAAACCCACCTTTTATACCCCTCGAGTAATACCTTTTTTGTAATATGATAATGTCTGTTCTGAAGATTCTCCCTGCGATATTTTTATCCAAATTTTTTTCAGTTTGTCATTGAAGGTAATCACTGAAACCTGTTGAACATAAAAAACATTGCAAAAAAAACGTTGAAAAAACGTACTGTCTCCCCCAACTACATGAATAACCTTGATCACAAAAGCCGTTAATGAAAGTATAACATCAACTTTTCTGGTTTTGTTTAGTTTTCAGACGCAATAGATACGTGAAGTATCATAAAATATACCGTAAACCAAATTAATAATCTGTAAAAGATATTTAAATGTGATCTTCATTATCCACTTAAAATAAACTGACGTCAATGCCTGTTATTCTTTAAAATTCAGAATGATTTTTATTTGGCAGATGAACGAATTTGGAAAAAGTTCTCACAGGTATGCAGACGCCTTAACAGGTATTACGAATACAAAGTTCATTAAAAGCATAATGTCCATGTTGTTTATACAATGCACATATATAGTTGGGCTGCAAATATCACAAGTTACAATCCCTATCAAAGCCTGCATACTTTACAAAAACTAATTGTTTAGGAAAATGTCGAAAGGATGTACGTTTATGAAGAACCGTGGTCAGGAAGCATATGCAGAAGATCTCTAATTCTCTGAACACATAGTTTGGATCCTTCATGGGCTGCTGGACAGGTTGAAGCGAAACTAAGAAAACCGTGAACAAGATTTCCCTTAAGGATATCCAAACGAACGTCTTTCTCAAGCGTCTTCATACGTTTCGAAAATGTGACTAGATAATCCAATACAAAGTCTAGATTTGGAGTCTGCAAACAAATAATTAATGTAATATGAGAAATGCATACTTGGAATAAAAAAAAAAATCCAGAAAATTGAAAACCAAAACAAAGCACAAAATGAGGAAAAGCATGATTTTTAAGCAAGTACTGTATTAAAAAAATCATTTCTAAAAGCCAGGAAAAAAGTTTTATAGGTATAGCATACCACAAATCGCGTTGGTGGAAACTGAGTCAGGACAGTATCGGAAACCAAACAGGGCGATTTGAGCGGGTCATCAGTACCAGATTTTTTATTCAACTTGTCCACACGAAGGAAAAAACTTTCCACTCCATCTATGGGCTGTATAGCAAACGCTCTTCCGGATTTAGCACTTGAAGGATTATTCGTATATGCTAAGAAACAAAATTATCAGATTAATTGAACAACACATGTAATGAATAACAGAATTTGTATTTATGTGCCTACCTTCAGCAATTGCTAGCCAAAATTCGAACGGCATCAATGGATCCATAAGGGACAGCACCATAGAGGGTGTTGGTTGGTAATTAGTCGTGGTTATTGGACTTATACAAAGTATGCCATCTGGTATCCGAATGCCAAGTTGAATGACTTTTATTGTTAAACTCGTTACCAAATCACCACCAGCACTGCATCCCACTAAACAAATCTTCTCACCAGTGCTTCCTAACGAAAACGATAATTATTCAATGTGTTTTAAGTTTTTACGTGACATAATTTTGAGATTAATCATACCTAAACGATGACAATTTTTGATGGCCCACGCATATACGTAAACACATTCCTCTAGTTGACGGGGATAAGGGGCCTCTGGAGCCAGTGAGTGGTAAATGTTTAGAATGGGAACATCGAGTCTCGAAGCCCATTCTTTTATATAAGTCTAAGGTAAAGCATACAGTCTAAATTGTGTTAAATATACCTCATTTAATACTGAATGTGTGTCACTTTATCACTTAACCGGTTTATGCAATTATCCGGGTTTTCACTTTTTCTAGTAAATACTTTAAAAATTGAAAATATACATGGTAGTCCAAAAGTTGCTATCAAAATACAGTCTAACCCGCTTAATTACACAGTCACCCGGAAAGCCGAAAATGTGCAGTTAACCGGTTTATGCAATTATCCGGTCTCAAATCCATACAAAAGTTCCACATAGGGCTTGTAAAATATGTCCATTTATCCGGGTTCAATGTAAAAAACATAGGGCAAAAGTTCAGGACATGGAGAATATGTGCAATTATCCGGTCTGTGTAATTAAGCGGTGTGCAATTATGCGGGTTGAATGTACAATTTAATTGCAGAAATTTAAAACTTTGTTATGGGGGATGTTAAACTTAAATGACCACATACTGTATCCAATAAACGAAAAAATAACTGTTAAAATTACAAATGAATAACAGCATGTTTACATTTTGATTAGCAGACGATATAGCAATATAGCCACTCCCATAAAGATGAATAACTAAGTACGGGGACGCTTCTTTCACTTCTTGTGGTGAGTCTGGTGACTGGTTCTGTTGTCCACTCTCATCCATCTGCGTTCGAATAAATAACATGTTACTTTAGTTTAGAAAGTTAAAGTTATTGTACATCATTAGTGTATCAATTATTAAATTGTAGTGACGAATAGCTTACCTGTCCTTTTCTAAAATGTGCACATATGAGTCTGCAAGGAATCGGTGAAATGGGGGTATGAGACGATGGAATAGGAATATCAATGGGCATGCCGTCATTATTAGTGAGCTGAAGAGATTCTGGTGTCACGGTCAACATTTTGTTGACTGCAATTGTATCGGTTTCTGCCTTATATATTTTCTAAGCGAAATCGGAAAAACCCCACAATAACTACAATTTTTATTTCAGTGAGTGCATTGAATATAATAAGAAAATGTATGAACCGTTGTAAAATCAAAGCTTTGCAGGTTCCAGAACGCCTTGCAAAATTCCACAGTTGCACCGCGGACTACGTTAAGAAGACGCTCGTATAGTTTTGAAGAACTGTGAGAATATCTACAGAAACCCAGCAAAGCTGAACAAAGACGAAGGATTTTCCCACCAGAGTTGTAATAGAAATGACTGTATGAAGACATCATTAAAGAAACGAAATGTAGAGATTTTTTTAAAGATTCATCGAACTGCAATATTGAGAATATACAAATCCATAAAGTTCACTCTTGAATTTGTCACATTTTACAATTTAGCGCATTTACCAGTCAAAATTTAGAAATCAATCCAATTTAGAAACTTCTTAAATAAGTCAAAGCATACCACGATTACGAACCTGAAATGCAGCCAACCTTCCATAGAAGCATGTCCTGTCAACATTTTCCATGTCCGATAATATTTCCTGGAGAAAAGCAGCATTGTAATACGAAGACAAGGTTCCTGATGCATTGTTCAGACGCAATTTTTGACAAATACGAAGCAGAGCTAACAGTCCGCCCAACAGACGAGTAAATGCTTTCACTTCTCCAGAATAACGTTTTTTGGAAAAATTAAAACGTCCTCGCTTAACGATCACCTCTTTGCACAATTCTATACTAATTTCCACGAATGTATCCACCACAGAGATGATGCTGCGGTATCCATTACCAGGAGTATTCGCGTCCAAATCATATAAGTGGGCAATGGGCGACAAATCACGAATTTCCATATCAACAGCATTTAAATGCTCTAAAAACTGCGAAAAATATTCCAGAAATTGTCCATTAAATTTTCCGTTGCGTTGTCGAAAGTGCTCGATGTTATCAATTACTAAGGAATGCAATTCTTGGTATTTTGTCGCAAATTCAGTGCTTACTAAGCTCTGTTCTGCCATTTTAAAATGTTGTGCTATGCCAAGTCATGAAATACCAATGTGAGTGGATGCTCCCTATGCCTTTGATAAAAATCAAATATAACAACCTCCGAATTTATATTTTAGCGACATTAAATGTTCTAAATGTGGCTAAAATGCTCCTTACAATGTTGTTAAATGCACATATACATTGTGCAATAACCATATTTTTGAATTGGTAATTCTCTTTTCTAGGTCATTCAAATACAGAATTTTGAATCAGGAATTTTGTTTTGTATTTTTCTAATCAACGAGAAAACGCGAAAACTGTTTACCATTTTCTTTAAATGAATAATATTATTGCGCCACATTTTATTACGTCAAGATTTCATACAATTTACGTAATAGGGAATTTTTAGTCATGGGCTTAATGCATGTGGCTGGTTTCAACCTGTTACAATTCATACCGAAGTATGTATACATGTATGGATGACAATAGTGAGTTTGAGCCAGCCAGCTTTAATTTGGAATATGCTAATTACGTAACGTTTAGTTAGTTCATTGGTAGTTCAAATCAATGCTACCAACGACCTAACTGAACGTTACGTCATGAGCATATAAAGAAGTATGAAGGTTGTATGCTAACGTTGGCTGGCTCAAACTCTCTCTATTGATATCGATTGCTAAAGTTTATCATAAACAATGTAAAGCTGAAACATACTTTAGTTGCTTTGGAGTTTCCGAATTTATTTATTTTTTCACCCCATCGAATCACATGATTTCTGGACGTGCTGGTTAAGTCAAGTACGATGATTATTTACACTTTTATCAGATGTTGGTCGTGTGTTGCGTATTTTCCCTGCATTATGCACTTATGCAAAAAAAACCACGTTAATAACGATGGGGGGAAAGTTGGGGAAATCCACGTGAACAAGTTTTCTGTCTTGAAGAAAGGGGGAAGTAGGTAACCCTATTGCACACGCAATGCAGGTTCCCTCAAGTTCATGTGCAACATCCTCTAATTCAAGTCACATACTTGTAGAGTGAAGTCCATTGGATGAATTAAGAATATTTTTTCAACAATCAACATTAGTTACGATGGTTAATTCAGGTATGGTAATCCGTCCCTTCTTAGCATTATTATGGCTCCTGTGTAATGCATCAGGGATTGATGCCAAGTCAAGGAGTTTGATATGGTGTCCAGAAAGTTACAGGGCTATGGAAATGAAAGGATTTTTCTTCCATGTCTGCTTGCCAATGTCATGTGCCAAAATAACTTCGAATTCGGACAATGCTATAACTTTATTGAACAATAATGATACTTCCAGCAGTCACTGCCAACCGTTCACCGAGAATTTTAAAACGTGCCAAAAAACTATCATTGGCGGGAAAGAATACACCAAAGCCAGCAATTATGCTATTTACAACAAACTTAGCAAGTCATATGTTCAGCATGGTGAATACTTCTTCCAGTCCGGGGAAGTAATTGTTTGCCTAAATGCAAAATCATCTCAAACAACAATTATTCCGATGATAACTTCTCCGAAACCATGCTTGCCTTTCGAGGTACCAAAGAGTGATTACAAATGGCTGAAGAACGATACCGTGTTCATCAGCAGCATTAACGGCAATGTCACGAACGGTTATTACCAGTTGGATGACAAGGGATTAGTGATCAGAGTGTGCTATCAAACGGATTTTCCAATCTTGGACTGCAAGACAAAAACCATCATTCACAGCAAGGAGATGACAGTATTGTCATCAATGGCTTTGAATACTAGTTTTGTTAAAAGCATCGTATATCCTTTGGGCCATTATATGCTTGTGGAAAACAGGGACTTTGCTTTGGTTTGTGTTAACAAAAGCACTCCCGTGTATCAAAGAGATATCACGGTGAAGATGTATGGAGGAGCATCTTTGATTTCAGCAGTGTGTCTTCTATTGGCTCTTTTGGTCCACTTGTTCTTCCCTAACCTAAATTACCACACCAGGACATTATTATGCCTAGCTTTCAGCCTATTTGTTATGTACACTGTCATTTGCATAAGGAATTTCGGTCACCAGATCGACTTTACTCGCGTGGGCAATATGGTTATATTTGCATTTCAGTACACATTTGCACTCTCTTCGTTTCTCTGGCTCAATGTTGTGGCCTTTGACCTGTGGAGGGTCTTCTCCAACCAGAAAGCACCAGCGCCATCCTTCGCTATCAAGAAAAAGGGAGTAGGTATTCTATTGTCTTAACATAAGTTAACAGGAAATATGGTCAATACCAGATAAGTAATCATTGCAACTTGTTTATTTTCCAGAAACGCTTGTTCGTAATTAAATGCGCTTATGCATTTGGAATTCCTGCCCTATTGTGTGCCGGTGCAATCGGTATTTCATTCAACAAAACTATACAACAAAGATTAAATATTTACATGGTCTTCGACAACAACAATTGGTTTCAAGGAGAGGTGAGCACCCTCACACTATTCTATGGACCAGTGTTGGCCATTTTAGTTAGCAATGCCATATTCTTCGGACTGACCGTCAAAAACATAAGGAAAGTAAGGAGTGGATCGGCTGTCCTGCGATCTCATACTAGAGAATTAAAAGTGTAAGTACACGGAAAAGTTGCCTTAAATTTATACCTTCAAAGTCCCATGGAATAAATTGGCTCATGAATATCTCCTTTTTTCTATTTGTAGATTTAAAGTTTATATCAAGTTATTCGTTATCATGGGATTGCCTTGGTTTGCTGAAATCATTTACTGGTTTGCAAAAGATAAGACGGACGAAACTGTTTGGTACGTGACGGATCTCATCAACACCTTGCAAGGAGTATTCATTTTTCTCGTCTACGTTTGTAAGAAGAAGACCCTAATAAGAATAAAAGAAAAATTTAAAAGAACCGCAACGAAGACAGTAGAGGTATCGTGTGGATCAAAATCAACCAGATTAACCTCTCAAAGAGTAAAGGGAGGAGGAGGAGAACCACAACGAATATCGATCATCTCTCTAACACCCATTTCCAGAAATGAAGATATTCAACAGTAGGTACTCAATTCTTGGATAAGTAACACGAATGTGAAGCATTTATTCTTATACCTGCTTTTATATACATATTTTATACCAATTATTTTAATAAACTATATTTTGAAAATAAGAGATGCATGTTTTTTATAATGATGTCGCGGACAACACTCAATATGTTTAAAAATATTCATCTAAAATGGGAAGGTACATCATATTTGAACTTCCTAAATTTAGACAATGATGTTGTAAACATACAACGGATGTAAAGAAGGAAGGAAATTGCAAAGGAAGGATTGGTTCAATAACTCTTCTATTAGCTCTACAAACATGAGGTTCGTTTATTTAATACATATTACATGTTTGACACGGAATTTTGTTAATGGTGACTTAGATAGCTTGAATATTGCAATCAAATCGCGAGTTCATTAAACGTTGCCGATTGGTTAAGGAAAAATAACCGTTTGAACAATGTCAAAACTGTCATTCCAATAAGAGAATTATTTAGTTCATACAATGTGAAGACTAACAACATATATATGGTACATTATTATTTATTTATATTATTCACTTCATCGCCCCTAATTTTTGAGTCCATAAATGTGCACATTTTCATTTTTTTTAAACAGTATAAAACGACCTGCCTGCGAATATGTTGCCATAAATCATAACCCATTACTTCCTCAAATTATAAATACATGTATGCGAACTTCGTATTGATAATTAGCATGTTTAGAATATATTTTTGCGACCTTCAATTAAATATTAATATTCTGCAGACAGGAAAATCCCGATTTTTTGTGACCATTTTTTAATAGTTTCGCCAATTACATTTAGTTGCTCGTAACACTTGCCATATGTAAGTATTTTTGACAGAGCTAAGTGGGGTAGTGGTAACGCTATCGGTGTTTCAGTCGGGTGACCGGGGTTCAATTACTGGGTCACCTACCATGACTGTGGTTACCGTGACAGTTGTTTCTAGGCATCATGGCAGACTTTGCAATTTTCTTCGAAATACAGTAATGCGTGATAAATCACAGATAAATGATGCCAAAAATGTAATTTTCACAATTTCAGTTTGTTTTGTTTACAAGCGTTTTGAGTCGTAGATGTTTTGCTTGCTAAAAGATGTTGAATATAAATAGGCCAAATTGTTGATTTTTCTCCGCAAAAACTTGCAAAATCCACCTCGAGCACGCTATATTTCACAACACTCTGCTATTTTTATAGTGTTTCGATAACCTACGTGTGTTTTACACACCAATGTCAATACAAACTACAATGGTTAGTTAACTTTAAAAAAGCCAATCACATGATTATTTAACAGAAATTTGTAAAATCCGGGTTTCATTTAACAGAAATAAGTAAGATCCTGCTTATGTTGTAACAATCGAAGCACAAATTCGCGGGAAAAAAAGTATACAAAAGACCCATAGGAATTAACTCATTTTTATTTATTAGATAGAATGACAATTGCACATATGGGGATGGAAGGTTATGATAAAAATACGCGATACGAAGGACACCAGCTGTCCTAAGTAAACATCGAGTACAATTCTGTTTGACAACCGTCTGCCAAACTTGAATATAATGATAAAATGTTAATATAACATATTAGTGCATTGTAGGAAATACCTGTTGGGGTGAACTTCGTTTAAGATTTTTTTAAATACTTGTATAGGTTTCATATTTGTTGATAAATGATGATAAAATCCACAGCACAGATGAAATTTGTGATTGACTTTTATCATCATTTCACGTTTATTATAAATGACGACGTGCCAATGAACAGCTTCCTTGAAGCTTGCATATACTAGTAGTTTAAAAAAAAAACGTGTGAAACAACGCATGTATTGCTAATGTACGGTAGGTTTACTCAGGATTACAGAAGCACATGACCGATTCACAAAAATCTGACAAATCCGGGTTTATTATAGTCTAACAGAAGCTAGCTTTATCAAAGCAATTACCTTGCATTATTTATACAACCTACATAATGCAGACTATGCAGGAAAAGCTTATTTCGCATTGTATTGCCATTGGTCAGTCAGGAAGAATGGTAAAACCACTCCAAAGCCCCGCGATTAATAAGTACTGGGGAATTCCCAAACCTAAATGTGCTAATAGCTACCTTCAGCCCGCCTCTGGCTGGAGCACACTGACGTCACCTGCCATAGGTAGGCAAAAATATGTGCAGGTAACCTCGCGTTGCCAAACGCTTGCCAAACATCCTCAAATGCGGATTCCAGGGAAGCGCTATCAACATTTATCCTGTAAATTTCGTCACTACACCCATTTTAAGTTAAACAGTCTTGGAGCAGGAAAACGAGGTTGTATAGACTAGTGCGAGGTTTGTAGACGCCAGATAACCATGTCTGAGAAAAGAGTAGCTACCCTGTGTTTGGTGCTAAGCCTACTACAAGTTTCGATGTGCCAGAATTCAACTGGGAATGATGCCAATGGCACAACAACAAGTTTTACATGGTGTCCCAAAAGGCACATGCAGATCATCAAAAAGGAGATTTCATTCCAGCTTTGCCAACCCATGTCTTGCTTCGAGATGACGGACAACAGCACTTCGGGCATGTCGCTAGAAAACACTGCAATATTCGAAGACAACTCCACCCGGTATCAGTGTCAACCTTTCACTTCCAATTTCCTCAAGTGCCAGAAAGTGTTTCTGAAAAATGGCCAGTACAGCATAGACGGCAATGGTACTTTGACGAACGTTCTTAAAAACTACACCATACTTCCGGGTAACTATTTCCTCGAAGTGGATCAAGTGACCATCTGCACCAGAGACGACTTAAATTTAACTACTCTGGAAATGGCACCTCTGCCGCATTCTTGCATGCCTTTCCAAGTTCCCCCAAACGGATATATCAAATACCCGAACAAGACAGTATTTGTAAGTAGTGTAAACGACACGGTGGGCAGGGGCTATTATCAGACTTTTTCCAACGGTTCGGTGAACAAAGTGTGCTACAAAACCGATTACGAAGTCTTGACCTGTCAAGGTGTTTCGTACATTGGTATAGAGGAGATGACACTGCTGCCTGACATGTCTCTGCATACTACATCTGTCATCGAAATAACGTATCCCATAGGTCAATACATCATGTCTGAAGACGGTACCTTCGCCTTGGTCTGTATTCAAAAAGTGAAGCTGGAAACCCAGTCGGACCTGTCCTTGTACCTGTACGGGGTAGCATCGCTCATATCGGCAATATGTCTGCTGTTGGCCCTATTGGCTCATCTATTTTTCCCACGTCTGAACTACCACACCAAAGCCCTGTTGTGTCTGGCTTTCAGCCTCCTAGTCATGTACGTGGTCATCACTATCCGTAACTTCACCAATAGTGTCATGTTTGACCTCACCAGTAACATTGTCATATTCGCAGTCCAGTACATATTCAGTCTGTCCGCGTTTTTATGGCTTAATGTACTGGCTTTTGACCTGTGGCGGGTTTTCTCCAATGTTCAAGGACCCATCTCTCCAGAAGCCAGTCAACAGAAAGGAGTACGTATTATATCAATATTTATCAGCTATTTACAGCAGAGTCTCTGCCATGCACAATTTCTTGATTTTCTGGCCATTAGGAGGCCATCTTGATAAGTCTATAAATTAAAAACATACCGGATGTGCAAACATGAACTTGGCGCTTAAAGTATTACTAAATTTTCATCTTGTTGTCAAAATCGTTGACACAGAAATCTATGTTTGGCAAGTAATTTCCCGTTTGCAGAAAATACATACATCCGTGCTAATTGTGCAACATTTGCCTGAAACGTGACTCGCATATTGTAAGGAACACAATTATTTTGGCCCTACGGATGGTCCCTGCAGGATTTCTGAGCGAAATGCAGTGCCATCTAAAGAATTTATTTGTCACAACTTTTTCGTTGTATGAACCCATCTTTCGCAATAGATTCGCAATCAAATGCCTTTAAAACATTACGTGCAAATAATGGCAAGAAATTCAAAAGGCATATTATCAATTGTCGCACAATTTGCTCAAAAATGGATCAAAATTAATACTGTTTGTTTTGATTTTCAGAGGCGTTGGTTTCTTTTTAAATGCGCTTATGCGTATGGCATTCCGACTGTAATGTGCATAGCTGCCATTGGAATCTCGTTCAACACAGAATTGCAAATGAAACTAGATATTCCCTTTGATTTCGAACATCACAATTGGTTGGTCAGAGAGAATTTAGCCATTCTCGCTGTGTTCTACGGGCCAATAATGATCATTCTTATTAGCAATGCTACCTTCTTTGGCCTGACCATAAAAAATATTAGAAAGGCCAGCAGTGGAACAGACATCTTGCATAAGGATAACAGAGCAAAACTGCAATTGTAAGTCAAGCTAAAAAGTTCTTTGGTCGTTTTTACGAATATTGCAAAAGTTACTAAACATTGTCTTTTATGTTTTCAGATTCAAAGTGTATATGAAATTATTCGTCATCATGGGTTTATCTTGGTTTGCTGAAGTGATTTCTTGGCTTGCTCAGAAGAACACCAATGAGACAGTGTGGTACGTTTCGGATCTTATCAACTGCTTGCAAGGAGTTCTTATCTTCCTAGTTTACGTTTGTAAGAAAAAGACAATAAAAGTTATAAGGGATAGGATTCAAATGATCACCATGAAGGGCGATTTCAGCGCATCCAAGTCAACACCGCTGTCCACACCCAAAAGTCGAAAAACATCAAACATTTCGGTATCATCTGTGTACAGGAGTACTGACACAATCCAGTAATCGTCACATTACAAGCAGTGATCTTAAGTGCTCATTATTTTAATTGTCAAGTTGACTTGCTTTGGTATTTGATTTGACAACACTTTACATTGTACATTACGTGGCATAATTATATTAATTATGCGTTATGTCAAAATGAGAGTAATTACAGCAACAATCTGAACAACCCTTTTATGGATAATACTACAAACTGGTTGTTTGAAGATGACCTCGTTTCCCGGTGTGCTTCATTGACATCGATGACAATGCTGACAACAAGCCAGTGTCAGTGATATCGTCGTTAACTATCTACAACCACACTTAACTGCATTTAAGGTAGTCTCGGAAAATGGACGTCTCAATATTAAAACCATTGTCATCATTTTTTATATATTTATAAAATAGAAAATAAAAGCATTAACTATTGTCTAGATATACTGTATAATCAACAAAATGGATACTTGACAAAACTTTTCATTGTGAATTTCTGAATGAAAACAACGAAGGTATTTTTTCGTCATCGTTATTAAAATATTGTCTACATTCTAGAGTTAAATGGGATATTAGGACACATTGGCAAGCAGTTTAAATATGAAAGTGGGACACCTGTATAAATTTGGATCTAATTTTATATTTTGTCATTCTTGAGACGGTTTCTATTTGACCATAATTAGTGACCATTCCTACTTAATTTAACAAGGTAATATTTCCTATTAGGCTGTCACCGTTATCTACAAACATGTATAATAATTAATCCTGTATATCACTTTCAGTATGACGCTTAGTCATAATAATGAGCATTTATTTTAAGATTGCCACAGATTAAATTCAATATGGACTTCCTGTTTAAATGCTATAATGTCAGTCAATCAATTCCATGAATAGAAAGATATTCAAGGTCTACAATGAATTTGAAATCATTTAATAATTTATCTAATCCCATTATTTAGAAACAATATTTCCATACAGGGAAATAATGCACATTTTATTCGTTTAAGGTAAATTTATTAGCATTTTTAGGAAAGATGGTTAAAGAAACGCCCTTCTCCATGGCCAATTATTGCGGCAGTGCACGAACGGTCATCACACGAATGACTCATTTTTGACATTCAAATACTACCTTCCATTTTAAAAAAGGAAACAAAACAAGTAATTTTAACTGTTTTAAATAATGATACTCCTATAACGAACAAATGATAAATGAAAAAATAATGCATACGATTGTGTTGTACATTTATTATTCAGTACGTCTTTGTTACTTATTATCATATAGGGAAGCAGATCAGCTCAACGTCGGTTACTTTTTACTTCATGCCACTTAGTAGTACCGAGAAAGTTGCATATTGAATTTCCAATTAAATTTCCATTTGTTATTCGAGTCCTTCTGCCAAGGATTGTTTGCAATGTGCATTTGCTTGTACTGAGGTTCTGAGGAGGAGGACAATACAATTTCGGACGTCATCAGGAAGCAAACAATCTACGCCATAAAGAAGTTGTTTATTTTCGCCAAATGAAATCCGTGTTCTGCTAAATTGCCTACAGTGGATGAGAAAATTTCATCTGTTTAGCCTCACAGCAATTTCACCTAAATAACCTCCTGCACATAGCCTACAATTATATTCCGACCTTTAACAAGCTTTTTGGGGTTATCCAGAATCAAGCAGCTGAAACCTCTCAGCAACGCAGATAAACTTCAAATTTATGTGCTATTTTATACATTCAAATTATTTCGCGACATACTGTTACTTGGCTTAAAAATACAAGACATGTTCCAAAATCAAAAAATGCCCACGCATGCTTTTTATGTGTTGGAACTATTTCGTATCTCAAATGTATGGCACTCTAGATAAGAAAATAAACAACCCTATATTTGCCTTTAAAACTTTCTACTTCTTCAAAAGGGCAAACACAAGGTTGAAATACTGTTTAAGCAAAAGGTTTTTTCGCCTGATCTTTAAAGAAATGGCGTTCCAGAACTTAGGCTTAAACGCATTGATCAGCTAAAGCTAAGCAGAAAAATGTATTTTACCCTAGGATGTCCTGTTGTACAGGAAGCTGTTGAAAAGTGACTAATAATTTATAATGTACTGTAGTTGGCATACATTATGCTTGCTGCCTGCATGTGTGATACTAGATTATTTTGACCATTAGGTATTCTAGACTTTCATACGAAAACAGAGTTTAAATAACGTTTTAAGACACGATTTGCAGCCCTGTCTACAATATTCCAGGACTTGTTAGAATGTAATCTTAATACAGATTTTACATAATTTTGAAAATAGATCTGTTTCTCACGATCCCAAATGGGACTGGAGAGCAGCTAGTATTTTATCATTAGCATTATCACAATCATTTTTTTATTTATTTTGTGTTATCTATCTTAAAAACATTAAATAAATAGATGCTTTATATCGAAAACTTTTGATGGCAAAGTTAATGTAAAAGTTTAAAATGAGGTCATATATAGAAACCGCTTATAGAACTCTTTTTTTCTGTACTTAATTTGACATTTAAATCGTATATCTATGCTATTGTACTGTATATTAATTTATGTGAACTCAGGATGTCAATTGCATGTTGCCGCATATGTCAATATGTATCCGGTTTATTACTATATTTTTTACGAAATAATATATGGCTTAATTTATCTTATGATCCTAAGGGGATGAAAAAAGTGCAATGAACACTACTATGGTAAACAAGGCTTAGGTTTTTTTAAAATCCATTTCGCCAGTAAGTATGATTCATATTTAAAATTTATACGAACAGAGTTTATATACTCGTATTACCAGATATTTAAATTTTCCTAAAATAATAATAATGTAGCTGCAGCAAAAATAAAACATATTCATAAATTTCAATCCCCTGCTATACGAGTAAATATCCAAGTATTTTTTTGGTTTCAAATAATTCCTGTTATGGTATTGTGCAATATTTCCTTTGGGAAATTGCTCAAATCGGATGTCCTATACTAAATACCCTGAAACCTGTTTATGACTGAATTATTATGTCAATGATTCAATTGATGTTGCATATCCTGCAATTGAAACTGATTTATTCATGATGGTTCGTTTTAATTGCTAAATAAGCCTAACCATCTTTGTACAACTTTAAGTTTACATGAATGACCTGGAAAACAAGATATATAAATGGCAAGAATTTGTCGAAAATGATCATATTTATAGAAGTACACTCCCTGTACTTGCATGTTTTATTAAGTATGTATGCCAAGCCTCCTTATGAGACAAGATTAGATAAGTATTTCGGTATAGTTGTGGCTCCTCACCCAACCTTTCGTATTTTTAAATCTATCTGAATGTACCATCATTATTACATCATTATTGTACATCTTCCAAACGTTTAATTGCTAATTCAATAATCTGAGTCTAGTTCAAACCGAATAAGTCATAAACAATTCATGGAATCGGTGAACCATTAGGTGTGAAGTGTTTTACGGTTCAAGTCAAATCTGGAAAACAAAGTGCAGACACACCCATTTTTATTTGTCCAATGCATTGTTTACACAAGGGATGGTTATAAAAAATTCATAGTTTTCGTGATAAGATAAAAGTGCTGCATTTGTTTCTGACAACAAACCACGGCAGTACAAGCTGAAATTATGATGGGTGAACAAGTGCGAAAAAATCCAATTATTCCACCATGTAAGTGAATTTTTGTGAATTTGAACTGGTTGCACGAGTCTTGTGTGTATAAATGTCGATTGGCTAACTAACTGTATTGAGGTTTGATAACGTTATAATTGCTGTTATCCCCAGATCAACCCTGTTCAGTTGGCATTAGCACGAAAACGGTAAGTAGGGCGAGAACAAGTAAATGCCAGAATTTAAAGGTTGGCAAAACCAAATGCTAAAAAACCCAAACTCTCGTTTCACTACTAATCAAAATTTCATGGTATTTATTTCAGAAATTTACGCACATCCTTCCACCAACAATGCGTCATCCTCTTTTCTTCTGATTGGGCGATTTTGGTGTGGGGCCGGAAAATGTATAGCATCCACACGTGTTAATCAGCATATTGACGAACGGAAACTTCACACATTTCAACCTGCTTCCAATTTGAAGGTGGTTTATTGGAGTTTCACAACCGACACATTCTTGACAGATTCGTAATATGGAATCTGGGATCTTCTTCTCGCTGATTGTGTTGTTCTCAGTCGTTCACGCGACTCGAGGTGATGTGAATCTCACGGAATCCGTGAATCGGACGGAGGTTATCGTCCAATGTTTGGGCCTTAACTGTTCTTCCAATGGTACCAACTACGAAGAGGTCAGCACGTTGCCTCCGCCGGCTACCATTGGTCCTCCACCTCTGCCATGTCCAGATGGCTATCGTCTCATGCGAACCCAGGGCAAATGGGTTCACGCTTGTCAGCCCATGTCCTGTTCCGGACCGCCCTCGAAGGCCACGAGAAAGTGCCAGAAAACGACCCCTGACCTGATAATGTGTCCCAAGATCTACCTTGAGGAACATGAGTACCGTTTGGATGACGAAGGCAATCTGGATGACCTGCTCCAGAACTATACATGGTTCCTTGGGGACTATGTCATCGAGGAGCTTCGTGCCATTGTCTGTGACATGGAATGGAACGAAACGCTGCCCAACCCCCCGAATTGGGCGGAACTGCCCCCGTGGTGTATGCCTATCCCGGTAGTTAACGATGGATACCGGAAGACCGTACATGGTATCTATGTAAACGCTTTGGGCCACGAAGTTCGGCTGTTCACAGAGGAGCAGGATGCCCTTACTGGAGAATTAAGGTATTTTTTATATTCATCCTTTTAAATGATTGGTTTGGGTGCAGAAATTAGAATAATATTTAGTTTTCACAAATAATATCGGCTTAAGACTGCATGGCTCGAAGCATATATTAAAAGGGAAATTAACTTAGTATAATTATTATAGAATTATTATAAAAATGTTTTCAATAAGACGTTGACACGCGAAAACTGTCTATTAGCTCAGTCTCGTCTGAAAACTAAAATTTGCATGGCTATATCGATATACTTCCACCCCTTTACCCTATGTCATTTCTATGTTTACATAGGGCCACTTATGCGTGTCCGGAACTGGACCCCATGGTCTACGAGGCCTGTGAGGATCTGGGGAGCCTGCCAGGAGACGAAATCGAGGTGCTGCCCAATTGGGACATTCAGGACCACAAAAACATCCTGGTACGGGCTGTGTTCCCTCGTGGAGAGTACATCATCGCGGTGGACAGAAGTTTCGCCCTTATCTGCATCGTGCCCGCTGTACAACTCTCCGATGCGGCCAAATATACCTATGGTGCTGCATCCATCTTTTCGGCGTTTTGCTTACTACTGGCCCTCCTGGCCCACCTGTTTTTCCCCACCCTCAACTACCATGCTAAGGCCCTTCTATGCTTCGCCTTCAGCCTTTTCACAATGTACATAGCCATGGCCATACGCAGTTTCTGTGGTGACTTTAAGACACCTGCCGCCAACTTGACGCTGTTTTCAGTGCAATACATCTTCAGCTTGGCGGCCTTCTTTTGGCTCAGTATTTTGTCCTTTGACCTCTGGCGCGTCTTCGCTAACCTGCGTGGGACTCTCACGCCGGGAAATACCACAGGAAAGGTAAGACGTTAACGCAATAAGTTTCACTATAACCTACCAGAAAAAAAAATACTACACTGAAAACAAAACATTGATTTTGTGGTTTCTGCAAATATTTGCCTAGCGAAATTTGGTATTATCTCCTATAGCAAATTTGCATATACCTACGTGTAGTTGTAAAAACCCACTTGTCATATTAGGACATTTTTTTTAATTATTTTTTTTTTCAATTTTTCATCCAGAAACGGGTTTTCTTTGCAAAATGTGTCTACGCTTGGGGAATTCCAACTTTGTTGTGCATTACCATCATCTCCCTTACATTCAATCCAGAAGTTCAGAAGGGCCTTTATTTGGACTTGCCACTGGAAACCACGAATTGGATTAACGACACGACAACGATGCTTATTATCTTCTACACCCCAATTTCGATCATCTTGGTTGAAAATGTCATCTTTTTCATTCTCACTATTATTAATTTGCGAAAGGCTAGCAGTGGTACGGATATACTCAACAAGAAGATGAACAGAAAATTGTAAGTAACCGAGTATATTATCTTGTTATGAAAATCTTGTAAAGTTTGTTTTAACGTGCTGATTTCAGATGGATTCTTTATAAGGTAAGTAATACTAAACGTAAACTCTGAAACATATCATCATGGGATTTTTTTTCTTATTCTGGATAAAGAAAACAAAACACATGTCCATAAACGAAGTTTATTTTAATTTTTATAGATTTAGAGTCTACATGAAGTTGTTCCTGGTGATGGGACTCTGTTGGTTTGCAGAGATTATTTCCTGGTCTGTGATTGATAAAACTGGGGAAGAAGTGTGGTACGTCACTGACATCATCAACTGTCTACAAGGTGTGTTCATCTTTTTGATTTACGTATGTAAAAAGAAAACAATACTGATTATCAGAAACAAAATGGGACAGATAAGTAATAGTCAAATGAACAGTTCCACATCTTCAACTCAAGACAGAGATAGAAAAATTTCAGCCATTTCGATGGAGGCGATGCAGAAAAGAGCAGCGATGAAAACCTCATCAACCAATAGTAAAAGGAGTTCAGAGAATTGTTAATAACCTTTTTAAGACCATAGAAACTTGTTTGTGTACTCATGAGACTGGCTGCATTTGCCAGATTTCAGCATTTAAATGCGCATATTTGCATGCTTGCTGAGCAATCCTAGACGCCCATCTCAGCTGGTGTGTATTGTCTGCGACAAAAAGGCCATGAATTACTTAACGATTCTTTTCGAATATGAATATATTTGAAATGAATTACACGGACGCCATGCATTTATATCATTCAGACAAGACCTATTGTCTACTTCACGTCACATCATGAAGTCAGATTTGCCAAGGAAAAATGACTTCAGGGAAGTCTACACGATTCACACATTATCTATTGAAGTACTTTACGCAAATATTTAGCTTTGCTATATCTATTAATCATCGTACATATCAAGCCAAAAATTCATATCGACAACTTTATGTATCCAAGTATGTAAAGCTTAAATGTTATGTGAATGAATTGTGCCAATCAGTCATTTTGATATTTTTCCAACTAAGAATATTTTTGCTTAAATCCATTCCAGCATTATCTTATTTTTGTTTTACTGTAAATATTTTTGCCACAATTGCGCTGGTCTTCCAGTATTTCAACATTTTACAATTACGCTTGATGGATTCCTAAAATATTTTGTTGGATTTTTATTTTAATATTTGTATTTATATCACATTTTGTGTTCCAGTTTTGGAGATTTATTTTTAATGAGTGGAATACATGGTGATTCAAAACAATTAAACATGTTAAAAATCAATTGAGAAAGTGCTCAATTCTTTTTGAATCACTCCGTATAGTAGGCTGGCGCCTTAAAAATATGTTGTAAACAAAAGCAAGTTCATTGACATGTCACTTTGATATTTACGTAAATAACAATGTTTATTTACAAATGAGCGGTCACGCCGTTGACACACATCCTCTCAATATAACGTAAGCCTTTCTGGAAAATGTTAATTTTAACATATGTATGCAAAGGTTTTAAACTTGCACATTTCTCCCCCTTATTTTGATAAAATATCCTCCCGAATTACTTGCAGTATAAAACGAAATGTCTATCTTTAATGGTTCTTCATTTTTCTCATGAATTCTTGAATATAAACGAAATTAAATAAGATGCACTGTTATGATATGATGTACTGCATGAACACAAATTCGATTATGTACTTATTATTATAGTGACTCAAAAAGTAATAAAACAGCGGGTAATAATCATTACATAAAAATAACCCTGGGAGGATAAAATTCCCATTTTGAATTCTCTGACGGTAACAAACGTATATCACAACATGCGTGCGGGCATGTGGAACATTAATGCAATAGTGTTGCCAATTTGGCGAATGATATGGCAACAATGAAACAAACAGACATCATTATCAGAGTCGTTATGTCGAAAGTTTCAGAGTAATCAACCAGAAGTCAGGCACAGAGATGGTTTTGGGAGATGAACAGTTGGAGCTTGTCGAATAAAACAACTAATTATTAGGATGAGGTTATTGGTAATGTAACACAATATTAAATTATAATGAATTGTGACCAATTATATTCGTGAGAATACCCAAAATGTTTATTGATAATGTCGAGTGTTTTGGGCTTTTAGCTAATTGAAAAGTGACGCTTATCCATTTCATAGTGCTATAGTTTGTTTCTCAATAACTTTCTTTATTACAATCAAATATGTTTGAAAATTCTTTTCTAGAAATTCTTAGTTAGGGTTTGGCAAAGGTGGTTAATATAGCCTAAACCACGGGTAGGTTTGCAAATTCAAATGCACATTCCATTGGAAACGAAAAGCAATTTGTTTTTATGGCCACAAGTGTCTGTTTCATATTACAGTAATTATTTTAAGGCAATGGCCATGGAAATACTTGACTTACTGGCAAACATACAGCTTATTAATAGCAATGTGCTTTGTTTAAATACAATAGTTAATTATAATAGACTATTCAAATTTAGCATTTGTGACCTTGTTTGTGAATTTATGTAGCTGTCAGGATGGGTTAACGTAAGGCATCATATTCATGTCGGCTACTTGTTTTGGCGCTTGGTAAAAAAAATGCCGACCCTGAATTTGTCTATGGCTTTTAGACAAAATAACTTTCAGGATAAAATAAAAAGAAAAAAGGAGGAATGACCGAGCTGAAATTGCAAATAATGTAGTTGGTTCAATACCCTTTTGGAGTTTTTATTGCTTCATTATTCTTTGAAGTGAAAGTCATTGTCATGCTAATTATTTACCAGGGTGCTGATTTTTACCATACTAGTCTGCAATAATATCCCTCATTTACAAAGTCATGTATATGGCTAATGGCTTAATGTGGTTAATTGATCCCTGGAAAGTAAGTTAAAACATATACACATATTACAATTTTATTGGTTTTTCTGCAGTTTTTTTACTTTTTTATATTTACAAATTACAAAATAATTCAGCATTTCAAACTGACAGAAATTAGATGAACATTAGATAATCTACAGCAGATAGAAAACGGGTATGAATGCACCATTATGCTTTTCATACAAATTCAGCATTGTATGTTGTCTTAAAGCTTTTAATTAGAGCGTAATATAAAATGGTGCAACGCTTTTAATAAAAGAAAAACAACCATAGGATGCGACTAACTTGACTAAAGCATGCCTAAATTACCTCGAACTGTAAACCATGATCAATATTCTACATATAAAAGCAGCACTTTGACCATGAACGTTTCGAGTTTCCTGCTTTGCCTTCGATTCCAGGAACTGGCTACAAAAATAAGTTTATACTCACTTGAGTTTTAAGCGCAGTGTAATATTGAGCGATTGCCGTTAATTGTGGTTCAACAATAGTCCAGTTCCAAAATGGAAGTTCCAAAGTTTGCAACACTGTTGTTTTTCTTGGCAAGTATAACTTGTGGCCAGGGTAACCAAATGCAATGTTCAGATCATGGAGCATCACCCACCGAATGTTCGTTCAAGATTGCAAACTTGAAAAAATATTTTGACAAGAATTCTGTGGTGCCCTCATTTGTATGTCCTGATGGATACCAGCTTACACATGCCGATGAAACGTGGCTACACGCATGCGAACCAATGTCTTGCCCTGGGATAGCAATGGAGGATCCTGTGGAGTGCAAAACATTGACTGAAAATCTAAAAATGTGCCCAAAAATCTATTTAGAGGCGGGGCAATACCAGATCGATGACAAAGGTAATCTTGATGATTCGCAACACAAATCCTCTGTAGCATTGGGCAACTTCTTCATCGAGTCCACAAGAGCTATAATCTGCGATCCAAACAGGAGTCGTACCGCCAAGCCTCCAAATTGGGCTGAACTGCCTGGGTGGTGTATGCCCTTTGAAGTACCAAAAGGAGGCTACGTAGAAAAAGGCGGACGATTGTTTGTTAAAGAATTTAATGTTGAAGTCGAACGGTTCACCGTTGAAGATGATGAAAATGCAATGATCTGTACAGAAATTGACTCCAGGATTGTCCATTCGTGTGGAAATGCAAGTGGATTTTTACCCGGAGATGAAATTGAGGTTCTTGCCAAGTGGACCATTAGAGACACGAAACCTGTTTTGGAAAAGAGCATATACCATCTCGGTGAATACATACTCGCTGAAAACTTGAGTATGGTGATTGTCTGTACAATTCCTGAAGAATCCAATGCTGGAGTGACTTTCACACACAGGCATTCGGTGGCGGCTTCTATTATGTCATCCATTTTTCTGGTTTTGGAATATTTTATTCAATTATAACTCATTTTATAGATTTTATATTGTTTGCATGCTCAAAAGAGTATTAATGTACCATGTCTCCAAATCCATAAAACGTCCCTGATGGTGGGCTTCCACCCGTAGCAGCAGAGCGTTGAGGGAAAGCTCTAACGCTATCTGGAAAAGCCCATTATCATTAAGGGTGTCTTCTGACTGTGCAGTCATGCTACGTCAGGAAACATTAGTATCCATGAAATTACCTTAATTTAGAATGTCAAAATAATTAAATAAACCTTGAATGATTTATGTATTTCATTTATAGAATTAAATCTTCTTTATATAAAAACTTAAGTATTACAACATAGTCTACTTTACTAAAGCTTCAATTTGAAGCAAGGTGCATTTCTTTGTCATTTTTATCTGATTTGCGATAAAATTTCTTATATAGAAATTATTCTCGTTTCAAATGAAAATTTGGTGGAATTCATCTATGTAGTTTAAGATGGATTGCAATGCAGTTACAGCATTATCATTGCGGACAACTTGGTAACTATTTGCGAAAATAAGTGTTTGTGGAAATTTAAAAGGATATAATACAAGTTTCATGGAAAAACAGTATTGGTTAAAATTATAGCATCGTTTATGGTAATATCCGTGATATGAACACCAATGCTAGACATGACATTTAAAATAATCATGTTTCTTTCCTCTAAAATATATACATATGTATCATTTTATGCTGACGGCTCATTGGAATTAATGGATGTATTAAAATTACAAGGAACTGTATCAAGGAACGACAATATAAACGTACAGCAACCGGCTGAGCTCGGTTATTTGACTGCAATTATTCTAAAGAGAATGTAGTATATTTGATAAATTACATTTTTCAATATGGATGCTTGTTTTAACTATTTGTATGTTGTAATTTTACTTTTCGTGAGTGTCACGTGTGAAAATCCTTTCAGTCAGCGTAATTCAATCATCAAATGATTCAACTGATGCCCGCAATCTCTTCTCAAAGCCATTTTGGTGTCCTGTTGGTTACCAACTTCTAAACGTCCAAGGTAGATGGTTTCAGGCGTGTCGTCCACGATCATGCTCTGGCACAAAGAATAATACCACCGAAATATGCAATAATATTTCTGGAACCTTGAAACGTTGCCCGAAGATATATTTAAACAAGGATCAATATGAATTTGACGTCATTGGAAATCTGGTTGACAAGTATCACAATTCCTCTGGGAAACTAGGCCGTTGTTTCATCGAGTCTTCCCGGGCTATAATTTGCGACCCAAGCATTAACGCTAGTTTAAACAAGCCCTTAAACACTTTAAAGTTGACAACTTGGTGCTTGCCCTTAGCGGTAACCAGAGGAAATTACATGTTTACCAAAAACGATGAACGCATTTTCGTAAACAGTATTAATCTCTACGTTGAACATTTCATAATTGTCCAGGATGAAACTGCTCATGTATGTTTCTACATAGACACCGATAAATGTAAAGAAAGATTGAGCTATTTATTTGGTCAAGATTTCGAAGTTTTACCCAACTTGGATACACCAAAAACAAGTTGAAGAGTAGTATTTACCCTCGTGGCACACATTATTGCTGAAGACAAGGGTAATGCGGTCGTCTGTGTCCTTCCCAGCGAAATATATCATATATGGATGATCCACCTGATCTCTGCAGCTTGTTCTGCTTCGGCCCTTTGCCTTCTACTGACTATACTGGTCCACATGCTTTTCCCAAAGCTCAACCACCATATCAGAGTCGTGTTAGTTTGTTCGTCATGTTCATCACTTTAATAATTCGACATTTTCACGGCAAATTCAAGTGGTTGACTGAAATTACCTCATGGTTTTTGAAGAATGAAACTGGTCAGGCAGCATGGTATGCTGCTGACGTCATAAATTGTTTACAAGGTGTGTTCTACTTTTTGATCTACATTTGCAAAAAGAAAACAATGTTAATGATAAAAAATAAGGTGAGATGTTGCGTTTGAACAGCAATTACGTTTCGTTCATGTGTATACAACTTCCACTAAAAACGAAACTTCGGATTTTGTAAATTTCAGAAGAAGCGTATTACAATTAATAAAAGAAATAACCAGAAAAATAAATACATTTACAGTATATTACAGTATATTGTCATTTTTAATCAATTTAGAAAACTGTTGTAACATTGTTGGTGCTAATATGAGTGCAACTGAGCTTTTCAGTTAATCTAATAAATTTGCATTGTTATTACAATAGTGTTATCAATGTTTTTAATGTCAGTAATGCTTGGAAAACTAAGACGCATGTGGGACTCAGCACACCTGGCAATGGGAATTATAGTTTTTGAATGAATTTGGTTGTATTTTTTGGTAATATATTATAGATGTGAAGAGAGGAAGGAGCACGACCCGCAGCCGATTTGTAGAGGAACTATCATGACATTTGTCTGGAAACAACTGTGGAAAACCCAGGATTTGAACCCAGGTCTCCCAAACCTAACTTAGTATGCTTGGTAAACTTAGTATATGTTCAACGTATCGATCATAAATTTAGCACTATTATAGGACATTTTTAGCAATCAATGTTTAAGGTGTATTAAAAAATGTCAAATATAATTTGTGCAATATTTTAATTAACAAAACTTATAATTTAGTGCATAACCAAATGTTGAACCATTTAATGAATATTTCAATAGTCAAAAGGATTGTCTAATAGCAGGAAATCCAAATATTTAAATAGAGAATTCGCGCAAAAGTCAATGCCAGTCTTCAAAGGAAACCTGGATTGTAAAATCATTAATTTTCTATTATTGATGAGGTAAATTTGAACATAGTATATAGTTGCTTATTGTGCATGCAACCTTCAGAAGTGAAATTCACGATTTCTAAATCTGTAAAAACAATATAAAAATTTAAAAACAATAACCAATGGAAGCTTATCCATCTTCAGCTGTAGCAGCCCTTTTCAACTCTGCAGGGGTCAACCTTAAAATGCCCTTGTGGGATGGCGTTGCATAATTGCCTGGTAAGGCGAACCTTATCCTGAAATGAAAACATAATTGAAGGTTATAAAAATTACTCTTGTCTATCAAAATTATTGCTAACAGGATGTACGTTACTTCCATTAGTTTCAAACTTTAAATAGAATTTTTATTTCCTTCTTGCTGCCTCCATTAGATAAATGAAGCATTATGGATAGCAACAGTTTGAGGATAAGCATGTGGCTACCCAAGTCCATTTCGACCATCTGCCACATCTAAAATTAGTAATGCTGTCATAAAAATAAAAAATAAAACTGTTCCTCAAGGACCAGAATTAAAAAGGACATCCCTGAAATCATTTCGAGGCATTAATTTCCAGGATGTAATTTTCTAAGAAACAGAAAGCAACTTGACTTCAACAGAAATCATACATAAAAACTAAAGCATCCCTAGTTTTTCGAAATCAATGAAGGACAATAATTAACCTTTAGCTATAAGTACGTAAAATAAATTCATAACTTTTCTTAAATTCAGTAAAATGTGGATTCAATGCGGGTTTCAATTGTGCTTTTTCAGCCATTCGGGGAGAAACCCTCTTCCGTCATATTATGGTGACTTACCAATATTCTAAATTCCACATATTCCAAATTACGGCCATTTTTATTGTGACATCTGTTTTGTGTTTTCGCTAATTTTGGGCTAACTTTGGGACAGAAATGAATATTAACCTGTTAATCAGAGAGTAATAATAATGTCATATTCTGAAAGCAGATGGTTAATGCTATATATTTGACATAGTCAGTTTCGGGTTGTAATTATTGAACACGGTTTTTAGAATTCCAAAAAAACACCAAAAACTGGCCCAAAATATCCAAATTTTACGGGACTACAAGTAATTGAATCTAACCTTGTGCCTGTTCTGGTTTAAAATTATACCGCATAAAAGTCTTACAATTAAATTATATGTTAAATGTTTAAAGTAATTACAATCATCAAAATATAAAAATATATGCAGATCTAAATTATGTATGCCCTTGTCCCAATTATTAACAGAACGTAGAAAACTTTTTACACTTTATTTTATTCAAGACACATTCAATTCAAGTAACATTAGCTTTGATCAAGTAACCGTGACATGTCCTGCTTGGGTTAGAAATTAACCCCTCAGCTGTTTCCTATCTAATCCAATTGTCAATAAGGCACCTCTCTCGCCTATATATATAGTATATATATTTCATGGGGGATTAGTTGACTTGGATATGGGATATGTTATGGTGTATCATGTATCTGTTGTGAGAGAACTGTTTTGAATTTCCGTGACTAGAAATTAAGGCTACCGGATAGAGTAGCCAGATGTAGGAGATGTTTGAGGAGATGTTTGGAAGTATTGAGGAAAAGAGGGGTTGTCTTATTTCCCCATCTAATTATACGGAATACAAGCTTTGATATTCAGAAATTGATTTTTGCGAATCCAAGTGTTTCGAAAGAAAATTCAGAGAATCACGTACAGCATTTGAATCTGTCAACACTTTCACTTTTCGGCAGTAGGGCTACTTCTCCCAAAGTACTACTCTACTGAAATTTCAATGAAGCAATCCTCGCCAAGAATTCCCATCCTCCCTCATCCCACTCCACCACCACCTCCCTGTGGACATCACTGCTTCAAAATTTGAGAATTTCAAGAATGTTTGTCAATGAATTTCAATGAAGCAATCTTCGTCAAGAATTCCTATTCTCCTCACCCCACTCCACCACCACCTCCCTGTGGGCAGGCACCACTGCTCTCAAAATTGGAGAATTTAAAGAATATTTGCAAGAATCTACTCTGGATTGATTGTGTGAACAAGGAATTGTAATATAGCTCTAAAATGCCTAATATTAGAGATTGAAGTTTGAGCTTCTTTGTCGAGAATGAATCTAATGCGTATTAAGGGTCAACTTGACGCCCTCTGCTAATCAGAATTCATTCCATGTCGTAGCGAAACAGGTTGCGATAGCAAAAAGTTGTTTTTAGTTGAGTCA
Organism: Ophyiulus pilosus; assembly: GCA_033995625.1. NCBI lineage: Eukaryota > Metazoa > Arthropoda > Diplopoda > Julida > Julidae > Ophyiulus > Ophyiulus pilosus. Next base: position 115,040 of record JAUJYV010000043.1, on the reverse strand, counting down.
CATTTCCAAAGCACGTAGCCCTTAGTAATGAAATAATAAAAAGTTAGCTATTGTTTTATCTACGCAATGCAACTTGACGTACATTTCCAGGATATGAATGTGCAGCAAAAGGATTGACGTATTACTGTATGCATATGCTTTAATTCTTGTTTAACAATTAAATTGTGCATATGCATTAATATGCCATTAACACCAACTCACTCCCTTGCAGCCTCGCGTGCAGCTTCCTATGTGCGCATGCGCACAACAGTCAAACTCCACACCGCTGGAACTGTGAAGCTGTGTAGCGCACAGTTCCACACAAAGATTTTTGTATAAATTGGGGGTCCCCCAGTGGTGGATAACTACTAGTTATATATAGTAAAAGTTTAAAGAAATAATCAAAGAAAAAATGGACTCATTGAGTCATTATATTAAATTTTATCGGTAATATGAAGTGGAAATAGGGGGTGCGCTGCAGTTCCACAGTGCACATACGCGAGCCGCCATTGAGTACACCAACAACCTCTAGGATGAGATAATGCTACTCGAAATTAAACAGATGGATGTACTTCATTTTTAAAACTTGAAACTGTCCAGTTTGTCTCCCATCAGAGACACTATAAACAAATAAGCTTATAAAAAGTAGGATTTACATATATCTGTTTAATATAAACAGATACAAATTTTACTTTTTGTCAGCTTCTTTGTTTATATTGGATCTGAATGGATCAGTACATAACTGGTCAGAAAGCTGGTCAGAGATCATTTAAATGTTTCTTTTTACATACTTCTCTTGGCTCGATCACTTTCATGATAAAGAATAATGTTTTCTAACGCCTACTACATACAATGCATATTTTTGCAACACGACCACGACGTTTGTTCTAACTCTGGATGGGAGTGGCAAAATAATTAATGCGCTGGTGCCAAGCGAATAGCCTTGATAAAATACAAGGATTCAGACTTGTCAACATGCCTTTAAATAAGTCGTTGGAACTTTTTTTTCCAAGAATTCTACATTTACTTCCTCTTAGTATATGTAACAACGTGTTTGATTGGATGCCTTGAAATACTATATTTCCAACATAAATCGTATGCTTCCTCAGTCGATCGTATATAAGTAGTGTGGCGAGAGCATTTTTGGCGAATAATATCCTCGTGAAAATGGCGCTTGGATTCAACCACGTTTATGTCGTTTTGGCCATCGTCACCTGCGTCAGCTGTCAACAAGCAAACTCCACAACTGCCTCCAATCAACTTAACCTAACCCAACCACTTGTTCCAAATGTACCTGACAAGATTCCTCCATTATGGTGCCCTGATGGATATGAACTTATTAAAAGCGGTGACAGATGGCTTCATGCTTGCAGACCTCTATCCTGTCCTGGAACAAAACCAGATGACATCAAGAAATGCATAAAAACCGATAAAACCTTAAGAAATTGCACGACAATTTATTTGACCGACGACCAGTACAAGATCAACGACGACACAGGCAGTCTGATTGACTTACTGCACAATACTTCTGTGGAACTGGGTTCCTACGTCATCGAGTTCACCAAGGCTATAATTTGCGACCCAGAATGGAAAGATACATCTATCGAGCCGTCCAACCGGGCAGAACTACCCAAATGGTGCATGCCCATGATAGTGCCCAAAGGTGGTTATGAAAGGGCCTCCGGAGAACTTTTCATCCATAGCATCAGCCGTCCAGTGAAGTTCTTCAAAGTCGATCCGGATGAAACGGCCCACATATGTCCCTATATCGATCCAATGATCACAAACAATTGCGGCAGCCATACAATGGGAATACTACCTAGCCATGATTTCCAAATTTTACCCGACTGGGGTATCAAACACACCAAGAATATTTTGAAACCGAAAGTTTATCCCCATGGCGAATACATTCTGTACGAAGACAAGAGGTCCGTACTGATTTGTTTCCTACCCAGTGAACCGACTTCAAATGCAGTCTTCTATATATATGGTGTGGCTTCGTCGTTATCTGCGTTTTGCCTGCTTCTGGCCCTATTGGCCCATGTATTCTACCCTGTCATAAACTACCACGCCAAAGCCCTGCTCTGCCTAGCCTTCAGTTTTATGACCATGTATATCGCCATGGCAATTCGCTTTTTCGCTGGAAATTTCGAGTCGGAAACCTCTAACCTGGTTCTGTTTGCCATTCAATACATTTCCTCTTTGGGGGCTTTCTTCTGGCTCAGCATTTTGTCTTTTGACCTCTGGAGAATTTTTGCAATCTTAAGAGGATCGATCAATTCGAGGGACTCTGCACTAAAAGTAAGTTAAGCACCATCAGTGTATATTTTAAACAACTTCTTGAGGAATAATGTGCTTGTGGGATTTATGTTGATGTTTCACATATTTTCACTTGCAGAGAGGCATTTTTATCGCCAAATGTGTGTATGCTTGGGGCATTCCTACCGTGCTGTGTATTGTTGCCATCGACCTTACATTCAAGCCAGACCTGCAAATCAGCCTTGGCTTAGATCTTGCGCTGCAAAGCACTAATTGGTTTCACGACATAAAAACGATGCTTATTATGTTCTACACGCCGATTATCATTGTCCTTATAGAAAATGTCTTATTTTTCATCTTAACCGTTGTCAACTTGCGAAAAGCCAGTAAAGGAACAGAAATGCTGAATACCAAAATGAACAAAAAACTGTAAGTACTAATTAATTTTCATTATATCAGTACCAAAGATAGTTTATAATTATGCATTTCAAAAATCATAATTTGAAACAAATGCATCTTTTTTGATTTATCATGATTCGTAAAAGATGAACAGCATATGCATTTTTACTAAAATTTGAAAATATTGTGGGTGCATCAGTTAAGACTTCTTAATGTACAAGTCAATGGGGATGTACTATATATGATTATTTTCACAAAAAAAGTCACTCTAGAGTCATTGTTTCAAATCACGTGTATGTCTTCCGCAAGATCATGAGAAAATAAACATAATTTCTACTTTGTGTTTGAATATAGATTTCGAGTTTATTTCAAATTATTCTTGGTGATGGGACTTTGCTGGTTTTTTGAAGTCATCTCTTGGCTATCGAAGCATAACACTGGACCAGAAGCATGGTATTTCACCGACGTCATCAACTGTCTGCAAGGCGTTCTCATCTTCATAATATATATTTTTAAAAAGAAAACGCTGTTGATAATCAAACACAAATTGGGATATATCACCTCGAGTCAAATGAACACAAATACTTCCACGGCTCAAGATGGACCAGTCAAGATGGAAACAGTTGAATTCCAAAAGATACAACCTGGATCAACGTCAGTTGAGGGTAGCAGGTTAATTCCATCCCTTCAGAACACTTGTTAAAATGTTAATTTTTTTGGATATTTTTGCCAAATTTGTGATACAATTAATGTCAATGTGCCAATGTAAAAAAAAAATGAAAATGATACACCAAGACCACATCAAATGGACATATAACGTATAATTGACGATAAGTACTTATTTTGATACTTTATTCAATTAGGATATTATGCTTCGTTAGTAGGGCATTACTAAACTATCAATCTAATCATGTACATCTGCATCTGTATTCCGCTTCTATAGGCATAATACTTGATGACTTATTAGTGGAATATTTCAACAAGTACAAATATTTACCATTCCCCATTTTTTAGTCTTAAACGCATTTATTTCATATATAAAGAAATACTTTGTTTTTTATACGATACGCACAACTTGTTTACTTGCTTCCTATTTTAAACGACGTTGAACTCTAATGACAGAGTGCCATACTACTTGGAAATATCACTTAACACTCATACGAACTTTGTAAACAACCTCATAAAGTTTAGAATTGTCGCGATATTTCTAGAATTAACTTCACCATGTGTACAAATATTTTACAAATGTTTTTGTTATTAAAGTTATAAAATAATAAGCTGTTGTTTATATACTTTATTTGTATGTAATATGTGTATATATAAATATATATTTACACAGTTACACAGTCATTGTTATCGGACGTTTTACAATGCATTGACTAATTTGGCCATGCCCTACAACTTTCCAATTGGACCTTTTGTTCTATCGTTAACCGTTTAAGGGTTAGAAAGTAAATGACCCTGAAGGTCACGTTGGACATCATCATTGGATAGCGCATGGGCACATTACTATTCACTCCCATTAGCAGAATGTTGATATCGGCCATTATTTTGAAGCAAAATCGATAAGCTACAGACTTTTCTTCCACCCTGTATCAAGGCCATAAACACGTCTCAGTAAGGGGCCATTCAAAAACAACGTCCTCAAGAGGGGGTAGGGGGAGGGGAGGGGCATTATGGACATACACTAATGAGGGTAGTTTTCAGATTTTTCCTTTTCTGTTTAATTATATTTTAAAGGGGAAAGTAACACCAGAAGAAATGTACGTGTCCCCAGTCACAAATCCTCGGAAAAGTCGGGTATTATGCCTAATGTTGTATTAAACACCTATTTTATGCTGAAATTTCACTTCGTGGTCTGGAAATTTCCTTTAATCAGAAAAATCTGGGAAAATGTCGTCGATATGACAGCGAGACGGGTGCTTGGACATTTTTAGGATGGGCCTTTGTATATGTTCCAACACATTTTCTGGACACCCTACATTTCTAAAAAATTAAGGACGTCTATGAGGAGGAGGGGGTGGGGGTCTGGGCCAAAATGACCACCGTGTGGACAGGGGGGAGGGGGGAGGGTCAATTTTTAAGGAATTTCGGGACGTCCTTTTTGAATGGCCCCTAATTAGGATTGCACCTTTTACGTCATATTTATTCATTTCTCCATGTACGGAAATGTCACATATTTGGGTAATTAATAATCCCATGAGAAATATACTCTGAAATTACTCTGAAAACACCCAAAATATCCTAGACGGGTATATTGCATTACTAATTGTGACACTTGACATTTCTAGTTCGTTGATTGAAGGTTGCTTGCAAGCGGGTCTCTGTTGGACTTTGGGGGTTTCTGGTTTTTTGGACATCTGACTGTGGTAGGTAACTATTTTACCTCGCTATCAGCGACCCAACTTGGGAATTCTGGCAAGGTTACTACGCATTATAAAATAGAAAAACAGGTTTCCTCCATCCGTGATTAGAAATTCTGTTCGACCTCATTCTTCCTGTGTGGTTGTTAGCTAAAACACCTATGATGTGATGTGGCTATAAAATGTGCTCAATTTCGCGTTGTTCATGCGTGAATTTGGACAAATTTAAGAGTGTCTCCATCAGTTGGTTTTTGAGAATGGCATATGATAACAATGGCAATGCGAATTGCTGATTCCATCATGAAGAAACTATACGTGTTTGTATTTCTGGTTTGTAGTTTGACACATCCAGTGACGTGTAATAACGGAAATAACAACTCTACACCTTCAGACTTTCAAGGAAATGTTTCTGTCAAGTGTTTACAAGACTGTTCTCCAAACGCCACCAGATATGACTATGTGCAAGACAGTGAATCTTCTGAAAATGTAACCTTTGATCCTCCGTTGTGGTGCCCCAATGGATACAAATTATTAAACAGGTTTGGCATGTGGTTTCATCTATGCCAGCTGAAGCCATGTGTCACATTAGACATTGGGGGTATTAATTTCACAACTGACAACTTGGCTGATGGAATAGAAGCTACCGTAGACCAGACTTCATCTGCAGTGACTTTTTGTTGGAATACGTCATTCAGCTCTCGATTCGATGTCTGCCCAAAGATGCTTCTGGAGAAAGGCCAGTTTGAAATTAATGTTGCAAATGTTAGCTTGTCCAACTTGGCAACTAATGACTCATTTTCACTGGATAATTATTACATATTGGGAGACGAAGCAGTGATATGCGACGACAGGGAAGAATCATCCGTGCAATCAAAGAAAGTGGAAATGCCGGTTTGGTGCATGCCCTTAGAAATCTCGCAAGATGACTTCCAAATTGAAAGCAATGGTCATCTGCATATAAGAAGTCTCCAGATTTTCGTTCCTCAGAACTACTATACTTTCCAAAGAAACGTTTCTGGTGTCCATATCTGTACTCCAATGGATCCTGCAATGGTGGTCTGCAAACGAAAAATGACCCCACTAGAAAGCAAAATGTTTTCTGTATTGCCAAACTTTGTGGTTCAGCTGCATATAAACATGCTGAAAACGCATACATTTCCCCTGGGTCACCATGTCTTGGCCCTAGACAGAAGTATGCTTTATTACTGCCCAGACGTGAAGGAGCCGGTTAAAAATGAGACCTTATACATATACGGCACTGTTTCCCTTGTTTCGGCCTTCTTTCTTCTGTTGGCCCTGGTGGCTCACATGTTTTTCCCGAATTTAAATTATCACACGAAAGCACTTCTGTGCCTCGCCTTCAGTTTATTTGTAACTTACATTGTCATTGCCATAAGGAATTTTTCTAGCAATTTTGAACCAGGAGCCGGCAATGTCATTCTATTTGCCATGCAGTACATATTCGCATTGGGAGCCTTTTTCTGGCTTAATGTCTTGGCTTTTGACCTGTGGAAAGTCTTCTCTAAGCTCAAAGGTACCGTCAGCGCAGGAGCGAACGATACCAGAGTAAGTTTAGTTCAATTATTTCCTTATACTTATTTACATGTATAACAAAATATATATATACCTTGGCAAAGACATTACGCAGTAACAAATATAGTTTATGAAAAATACTAAAAGCATGAAATTACTTAATTCTGTATTTCAGAAAAGGATATTTCTGGCAAAATGTGTTTATGCATGGGGCATTCCCACTCTACTATGCTCGATTGTTATTGGGATTTCATACAGTCCCGAATTCCAACACGCACTTTATCTGGATTTGAAATTTGAAAAAGTCAGCTGGTTTCATCAAGCATCCAGCTGCGCCATATTTTTCTACACACCAGTCATTATAATTCTTATCGAAAACTTAATATTTTTTATTTTGACCATTGTCAACATTAAGAAAGCAAGTAGTGGAACTGATATTCTGAACAAGAAAGTGAACCAAAAACTGTAAGTACCAGTAGCACGCACTGTCTAGCTGCTTTTATCAGAAATACTAGAAATTAATAAATTGTTCTAATTTCAGATTTAAAGTATATATCAAATTATTCCTAGTGATGGGGATATTTTGGATTGCTGAAGTAATATCATGGTTTGCGCAAGATTTGACAAATGAGACTACGTGGTATTTCACAGATATCATCAACAGCTTACAAGGCGTGTTCATCTTTCTAATTTATGTTTGCAAGAAGAAAACCTTTAAAATAATCAAATGTAAATTAGGATACAGTAGCAGTAGTGGAACACCTCATACATCTTCTTCATCTGCAGTCAAGGGCAGGACAGCAGAAATACCCTTAGCAAACATACAAAGGAGAAATCCTTGACCAGTTACGTGATCCCATTTGTGTAGGAACCAGCCAGCAAAGTACAAAATTGAGAAATCATATGCATAAGGTTCGGTTTGTGATTATTTATTGTGTCATTATAAATCTTATCTGAATGTATACTTACATACTAATAAATAACGCGAATTTAACATATGAAGGTCAACTAATTTCAAGAAATAAACCTTTGGTGTAATTTGTTAGATTAATTTCCCATTGATTGCGTATCCTGTGTGTGTATATAGTATTAATTTGATTGATATGTCCTTGTAAGAATATATGAAGTATAGTTTTATACTGTACTATTATGATGCAGCTTTCCAACGTTAAGATTTTAAAGTTTTATGCATAGCATTTGCTAAATACGTCAATGTACTGTAAGCCATTGATAACTTCATGCAGTGTTTTTACCAAAATAGTTGTATTCAGTGTTAGGTCTACACGCCTACATTTTCCATATTGGCATTCAAGCCACGCTAACAAAAACAAAAAAGTGCGATTAGGATATATAGATAACCTTCAATTGTTTTGGACTTTCCAAGTTTGTTTTACATTTAACAGCCTACAATGAAAATAGAGCTGATGTAAAATGTGATAATGCCAAGTTCAATATATTTGCAAAACGTATCTACTTTCTCGGTAATTGAAACGGAACTTGACAATAAAAATAGATTAAAATTTCATTCGGTCTCAAACATCCTCGAAAACTAGAACAACAGAACTTACTTAGAAAAATGCAAATCCGTTTTCCTGCATTAAAGAGATGGAGATTGTTTTTCATGCAAATGGCTAGTACTTTAGGATATGGACGTTTTCTCCGAATTATAAAAATGTGACGTTGGCAAAGCTATGCTTTTTAATGGTATATCCGGTACGTCAACCAATTATAAATACAAGAAACGATTGCATGGATTAGTCTACTATCTGCAAAAGTATTTTGCAGAAATTGAATTAATCCATGGACTAGTCCTAAGTAATCCTCACTGCTAGGAGGATTATCATAATATGTGACTAACCCTCTGGTTCTGGTTTCCCCTTGCTATTAAACTAGATATACGATTTTTAATGGGTCTCACCACTACCAATAATGTAATCGACCGTTAAAATTTCATCCCTTTCTAAAACTAGAAACAGAAGAGAACGATTATTCCTTTAATACCACTGTCACAAGGAATTGTCATATCAGATGATTGTGAGCCTCTAGTTAAACCCCTTGCTGCTAAACTAGATTTCATTTTTGGTAGGTTTTATCATGGCCAATTTTGACTGATAAATTTACATTTAATTATTCTAAAAAATACAACGTTGACAAATTGTACTTTGAAATTCATTTCAAAAATTTATAAAATTAATTAACTTCGATTATTTTATGGATATTGGGATTAATTATGTGATAAATCTAGTTAACGTTTTGCTTTATTTGCAAATACTGCTATTGTTGAAAAACTAAATGAATCCTAGTTAAAATTATCATTACAAATTCAAAAATGGCGCTATTTTCTCTAGCATATTGCTATAGAGCTATCGATCCGAAAAGTCAGAATCTTGGCAAGCATGAGTTAGAAGGATGGAAGAAAGTTAATATCCGAATGTGACAAGTGCAGTAAGCCGCAGTGTATTGTGGGGGCCCTGAAGGCCTTGGCTACGTCATCATCCGGGTCTCGTTCTTCTCGGTACTCTGCAAGCCGGCACCATGTTTTCCGCGTTACGATCCTGCTCTGGAGCTTCCAGAGTCGCAAAGCCAATTATTTCATTACAAAAACTTCAAGAAACATCACAGAGATTAATACCAGCATGTCATCTAACGCGTAAGTAAAGTATAAATCGGAAATTGGTGGAGTAAATCCAGGGTGAGCTGTGCCCTTGTGCAGGGTCATTTCGGGCAGCATGGCTGATTTTCTACCGCAGTGTAAAAATAGTTTGAAAATAGCTTAAAAGCTTATTTTCAACAGCCCGCATAGCAGCGCGGGTAGCGGAAAACAACTAAGTAATCCCACTAATTAAGATCCCAATGGATTTTACGCTGGTTTTACAAAGATTGAATTCCTAGAAAAAAAGATGGCCGACTTTTACTCCGAGATTGTTTGCATAAAATTTATTATCGACTTCAAAAATACTATCTTTGAAACTTGGAAGCAGTAAAGACCTCATACTGCATTCTTTAGAGCTTAATTTCAATAAAACGAATATATGTTATAATAATACACCTATCCAAATGATGAACCTAAACACCGGCGTTTTTACTTATATAATTTTTCTATTAGTGAATCCAAAATGTAACCCAGACATAAATTTTACATCACATATAAGGAATTTGAATAGAAATAAAGCAATATTTGTTTTGTTAGAAATATTAAGTAAAACGTGGAATTTTGCTTTCTAAATTCGAGTTTATGTAATAAATTTTTAATAAATGAAGTAATTGTGAAAGTGCTTTTTGCTGGTTGTAATAGTAATTATTTTTTTAATCGATAAATCAGGTCATTTACCCAAAACTAATATTAATTTAGGATTAGTTCACCCACAACCATAAATATCGCCTGAAAATTGGCCTTGTTCCAGCCCCAACCTCCATAACACCCTCTCTAGCAGATGCTATAATTACTACCAGTTACGTAAAGGGACTTTTCACTTTATTTCCAGCAACATAACCGATCATCTCTGAAAGTTGAAATGTTATAAATTATGTAGTTGTATTTGTAGGTATTAAGTAAGAACTAAATATACAGCTGCTTTTTACACTTATTTTTAATTGTGCCTTATTGTTTTACAGAAAGGAGCAAGTATGCTACCTTGACGAAACCGAAAGCTGGTACCTCAATGGGCCGAGTCGTAGCTGTCATTGGTGCTGTTGTAGATGTCCAGTTCGATGGCAATTTGCCACCTATTCTTAACGCTTTAGAAGTTCAGGGACGCACCCCCAGATTAGTCCTCGAAATCGCTCAACATTTAGGTGAGAGTAACGCGATTTTGAATATGAATTCTGAGAGCAACGTTGAATTTGTATGTTAATTATTGCGTTTGGAATTTGATTGCTAGGTGAAAATGTTGTACGAACGATTGCCATGGATGGTACTGAAGGTTTGGTTCGTGGTCAACAATGTTTGGACGTTGGATCTCCTATTATGGTCCCTGTGGGCCCAGGAACCCTCGGTCGCATCATGAACGTCATCGGGGAACCAATTGACGAGAGGGGACCCATCAAATCTGAAATGTAATTTACAATCTCTTTTCCCATTGTAATCATTTTAGGAGAGTTCAAATGCAAATAATTGGGATTTTTTATAGGTTTTCATCCATCCATGCTGATGCTCCTGAATTCGTGGAAATGAGTGTAACCCAAGAAATTCTGGAGACTGGCATTAAAGTAGTAGACCTTTTGGCCCCCTACGCTAAGGGTGGTAAAATTGGTAAGTTTATTTAGCAGTTATTTCTTTAAAATCTTTTTTTTAACTGAGCTACGCTATCACAGTACGAGGAATCTTCATTCGATCTTCTCGACATCAATTTGCTTTAAAATATCTGCAGGTCTCTTCGGCGGTGCTGGTGTAGGAAAGACCGTATTGATTATGGAGTTGATCAACAACGTAGCCAAAGCTCATGGTGGTTATTCAGTGTTTGCTGGAGTCGGTGAGCGAACCCGTGAAGGCAATGATCTGTACCACGACATGATCACTACTGGTGTAATCAGTTTGAAGGATGACACTTCCAAGGTAATCACATTTCTTTTTTTCCCCCTCCCATTTCATTATTAGACCTAAAATTCACAAAATTACTAATATTGTAGAGGTTAGACATTCATTGTCTTAATTTCTGCACTCGTTTGGTTGCTTTTATAGGTCGCGTTAGTGTATGGACAAATGAACGAACCTCCCGGTGCTCGTGCCCGTGTTGCTTTGACTGGCCTCACCGTTGCTGAATATTTCCGAGATCAAGAAGGACAGGATGTGCTACTGTTTATCGACAACATTTTCAGATTCACTCAAGCTGGTTCCGAGGTATCGGCCTTGTTGGGTCGTATTCCATCTGCTGTAGGTTATCAACCAACTTTGGCCACGGACATGGGTACCATGCAGGAGCGTATCACCACCACCAAAAAGGGATCCATCACTTCAGTGCAGGTAAGTGCGTGTTTTATACGTTTTGTGCACTTTGTAACAAATTCACTTACAAATGTTATGGTTTGATAGGCCATTTATGTGCCAGCCGATGATTTGACTGATCCAGCCCCTGCCACGGCTTTCGCTCACTTGGACGCTACAACTGTGTTGTCCCGTGGTATTGCCGAATTGGGAATTTACCCTGCTGTGGATCCCCTCGATTCTACCTCCCGTATTATGGACCCCAATGTTGTAGGAAACGAACACTACGACACTGCCCGTAGCGTACAGAAAATTCTTCAAGTAAGTAGGACGTTTTTTCTACCTAGGTTGTTAATTATATATTTATTCTATAAATCTATTTTATCTTGTTTTGTGTAGGATTACAAATCTCTGCAAGATATCATTGCCATCTTGGGTATGGATGAATTGTCTGAAGAAGACAAATTGACAGTAGCTCGAGCACGTAAGATCCAGCGTTTCCTTTCCCAACCTTTCCAAATGGCCGAGGTGTTCACTGGGCATCCAGGAAAACTTGTTCCCCTTAAAGAAACCATTTCTGGCTTCAAAAAGATCCTTAACGGTAATTTGAAAATGAATTTCGCCGAGTTGCACTCGCTAGACATCTTTACTAACCGCACTTTGCTTTCAGGTGAATTGGACCACTTGCCAGAGATCGCGTTTTACATGGTCGGCCCAATTGAAGAGGTCGTCGAGAAGGCAGAGAAGCTAGCGGAAGAACAGTCTTAGACGAGAATTTAGTCGGGATGAAATCACTACTGTAGCTGTTGTAAATGCAGAATTCACACGTAGAAAATCAGTGCTTACATTTCCATAATTTCTGGCGCTCGCAAGCTAAATTTATTACCTCTTAGATCGGTCCGAGCCATTGGAAATCCAAAATGGTGGGTAAACCCCGGTATTGTAGTTGCCCTGGATGATCTGTTATAAATGTGAATAAAGCGTGGCGAATTTACCAAGAAATTGCTTATTTTTGGGTGATTTGTACTTTATTGAGATACCTGCTGATTGGATAATGACAGTGAATTGAAAGCAGAGTTTTAAGTTAGTCCTTTTGTTAAAGGCCATTTAGTTATCTCATTTTATAGCTTTAAAGTAAAAGGTTTTTATATTTTGTGTAGTAAATTTGATGGATTTTTTAATCGTTTGAATTCTTTAATCATTGAAACGAGCTAATTAAATTGTCCCGATAATTTACTTTCTAAATTAACTTGACGATATGAACAAAAATCCTTATTCTGATAATAAAATATGAAATATTAGAGAGTTTGAGCCATCCAACGTTAACGAAACGATAACGTTAACGAGAAACAACGCGGGATGCCCGGAATGGATATTGGAATGCCATGCTTCGCATAGAGTAGTCCCTGACATTCCGGGCGGCCAGCGCTGTTTTTCGTTATCGTTACCGTTATCGTTGGATGGCTCAAACTCTCTATTATGAGATCTCCGTGTTGAACCAATGACCACAATTTTTGATATACATAGACCTCGGTTTCGTTATACGACACGAAGATGGCGCCACTATCGCCAGACCAGATGACGGAAGAGGACCAGGCTGATGTAATAGATATCGTGAGGCCTAATTGTGTCATTCTTGCGGAGATTCGGATAGTGGTGCGCTGAAACTGATTTTGTTTACAAACATTTTTCGTCAATAATACCATTTAAATGGCAGGACAGTAACGTGAGGGTTTGGGCATCTCGAGGTACGTTAAGATATTGTGCTATAGATTCGTTATTTTCCACTTTCTTGTGTTTTCGTGCTTTCAACAGAACGCTGCTTAGGGGTTAGGGGCATGTTTCCTACGTCTTTGTACACGCAATTGTGAAAACTGTATTTTCTCTTCGGTTTTAAATGAATCTCACAACTTAGTCTTACTATATCGTCCCTTATGTAATTCATAGTTGTAACGAAGCTTGACGCAAACGCCTGACAAACGTCAGTCCGTTTGGTGAGAACCTGGCGATTTCGCGAAACAATATACTGCAAATGGGCACTAGGCCTATGACAAGTGATGTCGCAGCAATAAGCCTAAAGAGCACAGTGCACATATGTACTATAATACAAGGATTGAATTGTTGTTTGCTCAGTAAGGATGGAAATCTCGAAATTCCTTCGAGTATGTAGTAAAAAGGTAGTCTATAATGATAGACATCGTTCCTCATGATAATCCAAGCAGTCCAAAGTGGGGATTACATCTTAAATAAAATTACAAGTATATGTAATTATGTCATCAGCTTATCTTAATTTCACCTGACATCAACTGCACATCTTGCAATATGCACTGTAGTACCCATGAGAGCTAGTGCCACCATCAGCTGCGAAGGTGTATTAATCTCTCATAATTTTCAGTGGAAACTTAAATCATTCTTAAAGTGATGCTCTTGCACTCACTAAGCGATAAACCATCTGACCTGGATGATAAGGAACGTGTCTAATGAGTGGCGTCAGCTGACACTTTGGCAATTGGGATAATTTGCACATCATTTGCTTGCGACTTGTCATCTCCTCCTTGAGCTGGTAAAACGATAACACTGCTGATGAAAGCAAACTCTCCAAAGTCAGACATATCCGTTTGACACCAAAAAGACCATCAATGATAAGCATTCTCTCCAAACTTAGCTTTCTTTGCCTTATTGAAAAACTGTTGACACAAATATTCGGTAACCACCATTTGTCAGCTGATGCTGCGCTCATCGGAAACACTCCTGTCTGATGAGGCATTGATTTAGTGATCCCGCAGTGACTGCTGATCGAGTTGTGAACTAAGAATGAAATAGATCCAAGCAGTAAGATACGCGTACATTTTTACCAAAGTCTTGAGCAGCCTCTAAAATTCAACTTTTTTGCATGTTATCTGTAAAAATACGATTGTTACTGGGTTTTATCTGTAAAATAACAGTTGATCACATGTTTAGACGAGTCTCATTACGAAAAAAGTAGAAAATGTTCAAATGTCCTTGTTTTATGAAACATTAAGTTTTAAACTACTAATGAAATGCCATAAAATTATTGAAATATTAGTACAAGTTGTTCTTAATCCATATGATCCAAGTTTTCAGTTCAATCATCCGAGGTAAGCTCGGTCCACATTAACTCGGATAATTGAATTACTGCTGTATCAGCAAAATAGCAAGTTTTTTTGGACATTTATTGGATATTTATCCTGTGTGTTGTATTGCCCTGCATTGATATTGGCACCAGTGAACATGCTCTTATGCTAAAAAGTAAAGTTTACAAAGCTAGGAAATGTAGTGAACTTTGTTGCATATGCTGGAAACTGCATTCCTCATCAGTTCTGGTCCAGTCCATCAGCAATAATTTGCAAAAAGAAAAATTGGCTTTGAATTTAACGACATCCGTGAGAAATGTCATCAGAAATACAATTGATAATTTAATACACTGTAATATAATGTATTAAATACACAAAGGTATGGTTTTTTTTGGCACGTTTTTATATAATCAGTTCTGCAAAACTGTTCTCAGCACTTGCTCGTTTTACCCTAATGCTTGCATGCTTGTTTCACTCGAAAACACCTCATCAGCTGAGTCACAAAACGGATCGCTCTCAACCTTCAAGATCCCAGTGTGGAGTATCGTCGACGGCGCACACAATGGCACCGGAAAACATAAAGCCGCTAAACTGGTTCATATCCCAGGAGACGATGGATTAAACGTGCTCGTAGCATAACAACTGAGGGAAAATGGGGGTTATAAATTGCTGGATTTGTAGTGTAACAGCCATGGATATGCATATTGCTCGACGATTTTATTAAGCTGATGCAACGTGAAATTGGGGGTTATGAATTATGGGCCATGTCCCCTTATAGCTGGGCTCCTGCTTTCATGTGCGCCTTCCCCAGTCAACGTGCATTAATTAGAGCGGAAAGGGCAGCCCCATCCTCCCGAGTGACTGATGCAGCAAAACACGTCCAGGGTGATCGAGGACTATGCAAAATGCGGGGAAATCGAGTTAGGGCCTTCAATGGAGCATTTCATTGACCCTACGAAATTGGAAATGCGATGCCCGCCTTGGTATACAGCGACATACGAAACATTGCAGTGTGCGGAGGTATCCGCAGAGGACTGTGCAGCTATCAGAGGCATCATTTGAGCAATCGATATGCCCAGCTTGCTCATGTGCAATCTGATGCACTGTTAATGTGTTTGCATAGCGCCCTCTGGTTACCCAACCTGAATAGCTGCTCTGTGACCTAACAAGGTGCTCCTTGTGGTATTTGGTCTAGTTTGGAAGAGTGACGGATGGTAGTGTGGAGACTGCTTTTTTGGATCGGAATTTTTGGGGAAAATACGGCAAGGTGCTTGTTGACAAGGTCTTCGAAATCACTTTGAGCTCTCACTATGGAGGGCCACCAATTGGAATATCTGTGATATTAAATGTGTATTTTGTGTGGTTTATCTGTATATTTGATCTAAATAGCTTTCAAATTTAATCAGGACGTGATCGAAAGCCACATTAGATTACTAATTTGTACCTTAGTTCAGTTAGTTGATGAGCCCTAATTCTTTGTGGTGTGGTACATCTTGTAAAATTTAGTTAGCGTTCATTTTCAACTTTTTGTCAATATTTTTTTAAGTTTCACACACCACACTTTTTTATATTTTATTATGTAAAGACCATTAGTTAACAACCATAGGGCCGGTTTTGCGAAATGTGAGAACCTCAACTTCTCAATGCCTGAGCAGTGCAATAGCTCATATCAACAGTTGTCCTAAATTGCAATAGCTGGTTTTCCTTAAGCTGATGACTGGGACTATTCCAGAAATTCGTTCTTGTCATCGTGTCTTGGAATGTCAACTTGGAGAGGGAGAAAAAAAGTGTAGTAATTCGACAAAGTGAGGAGTAGAAAATAAAGTCCTGGTTCTTTCTTGCTTTGGAATAGATCCAATATTGCAGTAATTTTTGGCGCATTGATGAATAAGTCATAACCATTTACATTGCAAGCATTGCGCTCTTTCACGAAATAAACTGCTTATATGTGAGAATGACTCGAATTTTGGGTCTAGTTTAGTCAAATAATTTTAACTAATTAAGCACGTTGTGATTGCTCTTGAAAGCACTGCGCACACAAACGATATATCGGCTATTCCGGTTTCCACCCCGCGGCGCACATATGGTACTTGTAGTGAAAATCAATTATTTAATTTTGTAATGTGCATGTTTTTGTTAATTGTTCCTGGTTAGCACGCAGGTAACCTGGTTAATCTTTCAATTAAATTGCGCAACTTACTATCGCATGTAGTTTGATGGGCTCCCTTGCTTTTATGAGTTGCAAGCACGACTGGCGAGCCTAAATTGGATCCAACGTATGGGTGTGGCGATTTGGCAAATGTTTCCCACTTTACATGTAAATCTGGTTCTTGACATGATGTGTATATTTGCTAACTTCAGTGTACAGTTCATAAACCATATGCTATAGCTCTTATTAACCCATGAGAAAATCCGTTTAATTCGGAGTTTAAATGATTTGGGAGCTGCAGAACACAAGAGTGAATATAAAGGAATTTACGATGCATAAAATTCTTTTTAACCATTGATTACCGAGACCTTTCTTCGATATCATTAGCTTTCACACAAAAATTGTTAATGACAATGCATTGTGATTTTTTATTTTTTATTTCATTCACAAATTTCATTCACAAATTGAACAAAATCTAGTCTGCTTCGTCTTATTGTCATCTTTCTTGAATAAAATAATCGTCAAAATATTAACGTAATTGGTGCGACTTATTTCTGAAGAAAAAAATACTTTATTGTATTCTTAATGAAGTATTTTCATCAGATTTGGCTTTATTATAATCCTTATTTAAACGATGCACACGATAGTGCAGATAAGTCTGATGGAGAATGGAAGTCTACCTACCAAATGGCACCATTACAGTGTACAGAAAGTGAATTGAAAGATGGATAGAATTGAACAATTTTTATATTTGCAAAAAAAATCCAAAACGGTCGTCATTGTATAACCATTTTTTCACGTCAATTTCAGTTTTCCAAGTGCGCTGATTTTTTTAATTTCAAATTTCTTACAGCATGCAAGATGCCAGTGAAAACAAGACCACGATGGGAATTTCCCCCAGGGATTTAAGGTGTGGTCACTACTTTTGGAGATGCTAGCAGAAAGGCGTTCTCTGCCCAGGAGAGATCCGAGACATCGAGCCAGTGCTGCTCCAGATATCGGAGGCCCTGCCAGTCTTGCCCATAACAGACAGGGTGAGAACAAATTTTGGATATTTCATCTTTAAAGCGTTATGTTGATATCATCGAGGAAATTGTTTTGAAGGAATACTCTTGGGAATAAAGGAAGCATGTTTAAATTTATGCATTTAGTTAATTGCTAATTTCGATTATGTATAACGCTGGAGAGGTTTAAGAACTAAACATACCTGCTCAGCGTCTCTTTTGCCATGCTGATGGTTAATCAACATGAATTGAAGAGATTTCAGAAGTGGTAAACAAAACTTATTTTCAACAAACTGTAGTTATGATTACAAGAAGAAACTGCTTCTAGATTCAACGATTTGCAAAGTCTGGTTGGGTTTTTGACATTTTATAGAATGATACTAGATTATCGAACGTCATTGTTGCTTAGCAAAGGTTTAGTTTCTCCCCTTTCGTTTTCCTACGCTCTAGTTGTTTACTTTTGTAATCTTCTTGGCTTTTTGCATACAAGTCATTGCTATAAAGTATGATATCCACATCCTTTTCTCCAAATTTGCCACAATTTTCAAAGGGATCGAGTCATAAGCAGAGTCGACTTACTTTACTTACTGGCCTACAAAAGGATACACGACGATTTCGTAAATAATCCTTTGTGAGGCGATTCATGCCTCACCTAAAAGGAAGGGCTTACCGGCATGTTCATCATTGCCGCACTTCACTTCATTCATTGCCAAGGATCTCAACGCCATGGACCCCTTTCATAAACGAGGATGCAGTGAACCCATTCCTAACGATGCCTGACGTAACCTACTTTCTCCTCCGAAAATATGTTTCTCTTTTTCAATTCCTAGAACATGTAGTCAGGTGCTAAAATGTTACAGATTGCTAGCATGTGCGTGTCCAGAAATAGACAGAGATCAGATCCGTCTTAAGAACCAGCGAGTTATTACTCGGAGAAGTGCAATGGTACGGCAAAGCTGCGGTCAATTTAACTTCATTGGAATTAAGTAAAGTTAACGGCGTGGGTCGGTCCCACCCACCCGACATTAAATCCTGAAAGCAGCTATGGAGAGGTTTCCCGAAAAGCACTTCAATACCTCACCACTCGTGATGCCAACTGCAGACGCTTTTCTACAGGAAGCCCACACATCGGTTGCTAAAATTACATGTGGAGTCGTGCGTGGCTTCACGCAGGATTATGTTTTGCTCGATTTTGAAATGTACCAGTGAAGTGCACGGACGTTCAGGATTATATGGAGACACTTCCTATGATGTCGCCTGTGGTTTGGATCGCTGGTGGGCAAGCTTTTTTTGTCAACTGATCTGCTATAGAATTTTCAAATGTTTTTAGACTAAGCTTTCGAAGTTGTATTTCAGTAGGACTTTAATTATGTAAAAGGTGGAAAACAATATTTTACTTTTGCGTGTTGTAAAACACGTCATTGTTTTTAAAATTGGTAGCCTTCCATTGATATTTAGCTCAAGTTGATAGAGAGCGGAATATATCCTATGAAATATACATTTTTAAAAACCAGGACATTTAAAAAGTATGATACAAATATTAACAATGTAAAAATCATTGCTAATATGTTTTTATTTGTCTGAATCGTTTTGGATTTTTAAATTGCTGGTGTTGGGTCCAACCGCGTGGAGGAATATAAGCAGTTTTCGCCAGTTTCGCCAACGTCTTTATTCTTACCTTAACGTTAGCAGTGGGAAGGGAGGAGCCACGCATTGAACTACCCAATGAACTAACTGAACGTAATGAGTGCGCATGCGTGGTTACGTTAAGGTAACTATAAAGACGTTAGCATGCGAAAACTGTCTAATAAATGAAGCCACTAACGATAAACTATATACTAATTCATATGTAAAACATTTGTAAGCAGTTTATATTTAAATATTGTAAAATGCCTCAGAAATCTCGACTTTATCAATGTTTATTTTGGTCATCTCGTGTGCCATCATAATTGTACACATGAAACTCAATATTTGATTATCTTAACAAGAAATAAATAGCATTTGTGTGTATGTATCGTTCCAGGATCCGTGGGGCCTGTTTTTCCACCTGTTCATCGCAATGTTGCCGAACTCTCTGGGCTGGGAAGCCAAACTCGTGCCAGCAGTGATCCAAATCTTGCCAGGCCGGATATCCCGAGCCGCTCTAGTCTTTCAGTCAGCAGTCGGGAATATGTTCTGGGATCTGCCAATCCTCTGGCAGTTTTGTGGGACATCAGGGAATCTGTTAGTGCCTCGGATTGGATCGGTCTTTATAAAGAAGGTAGGACATAATTCCATTATATTAATGTGCAGTGTTCTCTCAACACCCATACACCTACAGTGGTGGGAATATTTTGTATTGGCATGCTTAGTCTAAACTAGTATATAGTATAGTCCCTATTACACATCTTGATAACAACACTACAACGCCAGGTTTAAAAATTTATTCAATTTAATATAAATACCGGTTTTACAAAATAAAGTTGAATGTATTTTCATTCTCATGGCCGTTTAGGAGGAACCGTCATGTTATAATTTTAAACTTTATCATGTCATGTCATCTTCATATTGTTCAATTAGCATCTTGTAACATTTAACAACATGATTAGTAATTTATGATGAAGTTTCCTATATATTTTTTTTGTTGTAAATTCGTCATTAAAATTAGACAATAGAGAGTTTGAGCCATCCAACGTTAACGAAACGATAACGATAACGAGAAACAGCGCGGGAAGCCCGGAATGGCATTGGAATGCCATGCTTCGCATAGGGTAGTCCTTGACATTCCGGACCGTCAGCGCTATTTCTCGTTGTCGTTACCGTTATCGTTAATGTTGGATGGTTCAAACTCTCTAATTTTCGCATGCCAACGTCTTTATACTTACTTTAACTTTAATGGCGGGAAGGAGTAGGTTCATTGGGTAGTTCAAATGCGTGGCTCCTCCCTTCCCGCCATTAAAGTTAAAGTAAGTATAAATACTATTGGCATGCGAAAACTATGTATCAGCTACATGTTGCCCTGATTGGTGCACGTCTATTTTATATGAGGTATTCGTCGTCTATCCGTCAGATAACTGTCCATGAAATACGTGTATAAATTGTAAATCTTAAACGTTTGAGAGTGTGGCACGGTTATGGGGTTTATATCCATCTCTGTGGGGGCAATGCATATCATTGACGTTTTCCACAGGATGCATCTTCTTACAGCTGTAGGCAGTCATTGTTTCAGCGTACACATTCTTGTTATTACTTATGGCGTAAACTTATTTGTTTTCTGACGTTATCCGGGAAGCGGTCATTCATCCACTTATAATGATGCTGGTGAAAGTCGACTCTTTGTCCTCCTGTGACGTTGCCAGTTCGGTTTACCTGCCGCGGCACACGCATCTTATTGATGAGCAACAGAGGAAATGCATTATTTTGTTCTCATGCAGATTGCAATGCGTAGGCCATGATTTAATATGGCATTGCCCAAGCGTGTTATATCCAATTTCTACACTGCTCGGACTTGTGCAACATAGCAAGGTCACACACAGCTCACCTCTTCTGAGGTTTCATTATACTTTGGCGAACTTGACCTGCAATTTGTTTTACATGTCGCTGACATACTCTGGGTTAGGGTAAACGTGTCAATCCTTAAAAGCTGGAAAAAGTCATGTAGACAGGCTTGTGGAGCTGAATTTTACTGAAAGCTTCTCAATAAGATATCTTTTTTTTAAAAAAAATAATGATAATAATAATAATAAAGTTATTTTAAGATACCAAGAACAGTAGTATAATGTAGAATATTATACAGTCGAAGCCGCTTAATTGTACAGTGACCCGGCAAGCCGAAAATGTGCAATTAACCAGTTTATGCACATATCCGGTTACAATTCCAGACAAAAGTTGCACATGGGGCTTGTAAAATATGTGTATTTATCCGGGTTCACATCATGTAGAAAACATAGAGCAAAAGTTCAGGGCATGAAGAATATGTGCAATTACGCGGGTTCGACTGTAATTAAGTTGAAACATCATATATGTTATTTCTCCTACCAGTGTGTCGGGTAACTGAAGGCTTATCCCACTTTGTAAAAACATTAAAAAAATATGCAGTTGTAAACTACATGTTACCAACTTGCGCTTACTCGCAACTTTATACACAGTTTGCAATAACACCTCTTGATTTGCCATGGAGATGTCGTGCCAATTGAAATTAATGGATTGAATATGTTAACTGTTGCTGAGCTGACATATGCGTATTTTTAGATATGAGCATTACACACATATTTACACCACGTGCATGTCCTGGAATAGGCGCGCGTCTTGGGTTTTCTTCCTTCATGGCATCCAACAATTCTGTCTGCCACTAGCAGCTTCAAGTGTCAACATTGTCACGACTGCTGCAAAGTGCTTCCAAATCTATTTGCTATGACTTAAAAGTCAAAAATTCACCATTGAAAATGTGGCGTTGAATAACTCGTGGTTTTGATTTTACATATCAGGAAGTTCAACCTCCTACATCATTTCCAGTGGAAATTAAAACAATTCAGTTTGGGTCGTTCATGCATTTTGCAACAGATTTGAGGATTATAAGCTATTCGGAATTACGGTTGTGAAGTAGATAGTATATCTGAGTTGCTTTTGGAGGCGCTGCTGCGTGGGCAACTCTTGACCTACCTTCGATGTACACAACAGATCTTTATTTCATAACACTTATGATCTCATGCAATTGTAATCTTTCCCACCTTGCATTTTACATTATTCATTGCAACTAGGCCACCGGTACTTTTGATGTTTACGGAAGGGTTTATTCGCAAGAATTCTTCTTAATTACGGATTCTTGAATCTATCTGTAAGGCATGAGTGTCACGGTTCGCGGTTGGCCACATGAATACCCAGTAACGCTAAACTTCCCATCACTTGAATGATGTCAAGAGGCAATAATTGGACATTTTGCGACTAGATGTTGAGACGTTCATTTTGGTGCTTTTCACTCATCATTGTGTTTTGTGCGGTTTGGATATGTTTTTATGGCCGAAGTACATGTATATTCCAGAGGCAAGTACCATTAAGTTCCTTTTTGGCTATTATATGTTTTTATATAATTTCTGAGTCGGTTTTACTTTGTAAAGACTTTTGAAATTACTCTTCTTTTCCTGTGAAATTTTCACATTTTGACCAGTTTGTCTCAATTTTATTTGCGTTATAGAATGTACAGGAAAAAATATTTCAAAGATGGGATACAATCTTTAGCTGCGTTGAGTTCTTTGAGTTTTCCTATAAGCGTTTATCTTTTAGTTTTGAGATCTAAATAACGTTTATCTTTTAAATCAAACATTTCCAATCAATACGTTTTTGGAAATTGGCTGGATTTCTTTAGACATGTATAGGAGCATAAATTTCACAAGTCTCGGCTAGCTGAAACTGGAAATGATTTCTTGTTGTCTCGTAACAGGATAGAAACTGGAATTGGATGAACTCATTTCGTGCAGGGTCTGAATTACGAGCGTATTTTACTGGCTGCCAAAAAAAGCATACCTGCAAAATTTGTGGTGGGAGTAGTAGTAAGCCTTCATGGCTCGCGGCAGGGAAGTAAACTTCTGTAGTCGAGGACAAAGGAAGCGGATGTGAGGGTTGGGATTTATCTTCGTTTCTAAGAGGATGACGTTTACTACGTAGGCTCGGCGAATTATGTAGCATTGAAAAAATAATTTGCAGGGGAATTTTACCAACAAATTGCCCAGTTCGGAAGATGGCATCCCCATCCTTGTCACATCCACATCCGCTGCTCTTTTGTGCGGATGTGGCGCTGCAAGTGTAGGCTACTGCATGCTGTTTTTATTAATCCTGCCAAACATCTTAAAGGATTTTTTTCACTCTTTGTACATTGCTAATGTTGGATTTGTCGTGAAGTTATATCATTTGGATTTGCATCTGTATTTGGGCAGATCGGTCATCGCCAATTGGATCACGTGTGCATCGTTATACTCCCCGGCTACGTCATCTTGACCGTCACGTGTTGTTGTTGTTGTTGTTTTTTTTGGTGTTTTTTCGAGCGTTTGGGAAGAACTTGAAGGACTTGTGTCTGACCGTAAAGACTCAAAGTTGGTGATATGAGGGTTCAAGGGATGTGTGCAAACCCAACTTTTGGCAACTTCAGACTCTTCACTCGTGGTTTCTGGATGACAGATTAAGTTGACTAAACTACGGATAACACTTACAAAATTTGTTTTGTGTTGCCTGTGACACACGGTTCAATGCACGTGAAAATATCAATTTTCCATTTGATTTTCTCGCACAGTAACTGGCAGAAACGATGTGACAGCGAACAGACTTCATCGTGTCCATGTAAGTACGTCTACACGTGTTTTGCGATGCTGTGAGGCAACCCTTACAGAAAAAAAACTGGTAATAAATGAGTAATAAACTGCTAATATTTGTTTCAAAACGCTTTCAGTTCATTACTAGTTTTTTATCAGTCGTGTGATTAGTTTCAAAGATTCATCACAAACTGGCAATAAAGTGATCGCGTTTGCTTAAACTTTAATGTAGTTTGCGATCAGTTTACAATTATTAATTTGTCTGAAAATCAGACCTTTTTTAAGTAATCTAACTGTCAACCGTGTTTACTTAAAAATTAGCAGGTTATGGCGAATTGATGACGAAGTTGATGAGTTTGCGTCCATCTAAAAGTAATCAGTTTTGCAAAATTTGAAACCACAAAATGGCCAATAAAAACCCCAGGGGTTTTAGCAGTTTATTGCTAGTTTATAACCATTTTTTTCAACAAGGCTGCAAAAGTAATTTATATCGAAGACACCAGGATAAATATAAAGTGCATCAAATTTGGGGCTTTGAAGCCTAAGAAAATGTTATGAGAACCTTAGGCTGAAGGTGCCTGCCTTTTGAAAGACAAAATGCACGACTCGTATTTTGTCAGTGACAGTAAGTGCAATTGAATTAACAGAAAATTATGGATGTGTTCAATTAGACCTTAACTGGTTTAATTGTCGTTTGAAGTACATTAGATTTTTTTTTATTAACTCGTAAAACGGGAGTGACTACTGACTAGCCTCCGTTGCATTTTTAGAGAGTGCTTTGCAGTACTAAACATGGAATAAGTATAGGTCTGCATTCGACTGAATTACATTGCCTTGTGTGAAGTTTTAGGTCAGATGGAGAACGTGTGTTTATGTACTGTGATTCCAGAGCAATTCGTGAAGTAGGCCAAGCTTACTAGCAAGCGATCATTACTTGGCGAGTTGCTCAGATTTCCTCAGCCAAGTTTTCTTGTTAACTTGGAAGATTGGAAAACTAATTTAGGCTAATAGGCACCTTGCCACCAACCTATTGAGGATTACTGCAATTATAGACATATGTACTGCTATCGACTGCTATACTGGGTTAAAAATCCCATCATTGGGTAGTTGCTCGATGGATTTCGCCGTCTTTAAATCTTGTTGAGCACAATGTGCTTGAACTAATATCTAAACGTTTTTTTGGAAATGTTAATATGATCTTAAAATGAGCTTGTCAATAACAGCTATATTTGTTTCTAAATTCTATAATAGGCATCTTGTTGAAAAACATTGATTTGTGCAGTGATAATTTTGACAGAAACTTTGGGTCGATTTAATTCGCACGATTATGTATGAAGACAAATGCTAACTATGGTTATAAAATGTAAACAAATGTCTAAGAAG
The DNA here is from genome assembly GCA_033995625.1 of Ophyiulus pilosus. Classification (NCBI taxonomy): domain Eukaryota; kingdom Metazoa; phylum Arthropoda; class Diplopoda; order Julida; family Julidae; genus Ophyiulus; species Ophyiulus pilosus. The sequence continues at coordinate 89,668 of JAUJYV010000043.1, read as the reverse complement.
AAAATTGTCAAAATGTGCTCGAGTAGAAATTTGCTGATGTGCATTGGGTATAAGACAATATTACTATATGTTCTGAAGACACCAAATGAACCAAATGTACAACATCGCCTTTTTGGAAAACGGATGTAGGAATAGTTTATATATAGTGCAAATGCTGTGATAATTTCAGTTTGAACAACCACGCAGCGCCCACTGAGTGAGACACGACATAATTAACTTGATTGTTGCGTACAATTAATGCAGTTTAAGCGTGACTCTTTGGTCCTGTAAATATCAGTTATGGGTGTATATCGAACAGCGAAGTCGTGATTGGCCTTGGCATTGCTTTTTACACCCTACAATTACAATTTCACGGAAACAACATCACCGCAACCCATTTCTGGGCAAAAAGATTCGTATGTCTGATACATCAAGGTGATTCCGGATATAGCCATGCATAATTCAGGAAAATTTCAAATTTAGTCATCTTTATAAATGCTATTATGGGAATTGTACCATTCTGACTTTCTATAAATCTTCAAAAATGCATTAAACGAATTCAATTTTCATGTTTGTTTAGACACAAGTCGAGAACCGGAAAGCTTTCAGTGGCTTGATGCACTTTTTGAATTTACAAGAAATCATATTATTTTGTATGTTTTCTCATTTGCATGCATAAAACAATGCTTTTAAAACAAAAACTTTGCAGTAAAAAAATATGATGTAGCATTAAAAAAATTTCAAATTTGTTGAACTTCAACTGTTGAAATGTGTTTTATAATATGAGAAAAGCCTTAGTTTTTCCTACTTTACTTATCTGTTTTAACCCATTTAGCTGTAAGCTTATTATTATAGGATATCGGAAAATTTCCAGATACCGTCTTATCTATTTCATCAACATTCGTATGCAATATTTTCATACGATTATATCCAGCTGTCACAACATAAAATTCTAGTATTTCCGCTGGGCCGCAGTAGATGTATTTAGAAAATGTCTCACCATGATGCATCGATATTTATAAGTTAATTGATGTATAGTTGGGTGTTTTGGAAAATTGATCCTGCGATAATTCTACCGTGATGTCGCTGAGGAAACGCGTGATCCCTTTGGGTATTAATTTAATTTTACCGGTCAATTTTTTCAGATTCTAATAGATTCGTTGCACCTTGTCTGTTGCTGATAGCAACCAAAAGCCGTAGCTAATTGAATTGCGATTGTTGACGTTAATTTTCTATTTGATTTGCTTGCAGGGGAGACGTGTCCTTTCCATTATTTGGAGTACAAATCGCAAGGGGAGAATCGCTCACATGTTGGACAAACTTGTTGGCATATTGGCTGTGAGCCTCTTTTCACAGAAGGTGAGTTTTATATCATGATCATGATGAAATTATATTTTTAGTCAGCGTGGTGAAGACTACTTTTTGTAGTTGGCTTGATACTGCACTTGTTGGTCTTGGGACCAGTTTACACCTTTTGAAATTGCTCATCAACTTTATAATAATTTCCAAAATTATTTGCATTCTTGCAAACTAGTTTGCCAATTGCATCTTAAACTAAATTAGAAAATCTTAGGGACTCCCTAGGGTTCCTTGTGATTTTTGTCCATGGCTAAGATTGTAACTTACTTTATCTTCACAGATATACATAGTATGTGTTTGATAGAAATAGCAGGGTAAAATATATTTATTGGCTTAATATCTAAATAAACTAGGTCGATGAATTTTGTCCAACTACATATCGGAGCTCGTTAATAAACAAACCTAGAAAGAGTTATGGCGTGTTATACAACTATGTGAAACTAGCAAGTGATGAGCATGCACGTACTGCTGTGCAATCTTAGCCTCATTAACTCGTCTACAATCAATATCTTACCTGTGTTTACAGTAGGCCTTTTTTGGGTTAATTTGGCAAGATGTCCTGGTACCACAGATAATAAGACTGTGATATCTGCTGAACAGTCAAGAATAACGATTGATATGTGACATTCAGGCTTGAAGCTGAAACACCTTATAGATAGACTAGAGAAGTGTTGCAGAATTTGCACATTATTAATTACAGCGCGTTTGGCATATAACTTGTCGAACTGGTTAATGAAAATAAGAACTCCAGCTCCCCCCACCTGGCCTTCAGTTTTGTTCCACTCCAAAGTTAAGTCATGTGCATCTTCATTGGGCAATAAAAATTTGGCTATTGTGCCAGTGACATTTAGATTGCCATTTCTGCGAGGTGCACAATGACAAAAAGTCACGGTTTTCTGCGAAATGTAAGCAGAGCAAGGCTTGGGAGCCACTGTTTCACTAGTATCCATATCAACTGCCCAACATGAGTGACATTTCGGCAAGCAACGGGAATACCATTTCTGCCAAAATTCGTTTTAAGGCGCTTTTTGGTAAGAATGCTCTAATTTAAAATATTTGGGCAAATGACTATATTGCTTGATGAGTTTCTGAAGATGTGCTTCTTAACTTGATCCCTTCAAATTTGGAGGTGTATAGTTATGACGTATTGGCATGTTTTTTCTTATTGACCTCTTCAAAATGTTATATCTCTACATCGTATTTTTTTCCAATGGAGAACATGTTTATCAAAAAATGTTGACAGTGTATTTTAGTCTTGACAACCATATAGTTTAATTTAATATCGTTCAGTGCTGAGGTATTGATTTTAGAGCGTTATCAAATTCACTTTCAATTATGTAGATTTAGCATATGTTAAGTTTTATCTTAATTCATTTACTTGAAGTTGAAGAATGCACTCGTTCATTGATTATCTTTGTTATATGGTAGACTTTTTTTTTTAATAGAGTAAATCGATTTTTAATAAACAAGTCTTTTTTATTACATTCATGTCTTTTCGTTTGAAAAGAACAAGGGTATCGCATGTCTCTTTGCTAGCTCAGGTGAAGACATATCAGTAATGGTGCTTCTCAAATTTGGATCTTAATTAAACTAACACTTAGTAATTTTTATCCAGATTTATATTTCGAATTTCCCTTGTGCGAAATTAAAAAAATTTGCAATATTCGAAATATGATTTAAAATCAATTCTGTGAAGTACCTAACTTCAAAAATTGCTTTTAATCCTGCACTATATTGAACTTTAGTAAAAATATGTTTTAACGAATGATTGGAATTATCCCCGGTTTTCTGTTCATTTTAAATGTTTGATTCGTAATTTGTGAAGCTAATTTTTTTTAAATTTTCAGATGTTACAAATGTCTGCTTCAAATATTATAATGGGCCAACTGGGGCATTACGGGCCGTATCTCCATCCATACGCGTTGCTCGAAGCGCAGCTAGTCAACAGGCCAATTCCAATGGGTGCAAGGTCTGTAAATATTTTATCTTTTATTAGAATTAGTTTGTAATGTGTGTTTGTTAGTTACATAAATTTACATGTATATGACTATGTATTCACATAGACAAAATAAGGAAATGTACACATGTCACTTGAGAAGTGCTTCATGTGATTAAATTGTGCGGGAAACTGCAATACAATTGCAAATGATTCAGATTTGTTGGATCTTCACTGCTTTATGCAATTGAAGTGACAGCAAAGTGACATTAATATAAAATTGAAAGAATACTGTTAGAACTATTTATGTTTGCTTACGATAATTGTGCTTTAATTAAACTGACCTTTCGTGGTCTGTCATAGGGCACTGATGAGGCAATTGTTTTTTGTTCATCCGAAAATCCTGTCGAGTGCATCGTATTTAAAATATCTAGTGAGTTGTATTTGCTGAATATAAGATTGTTGTGGAAAAATGGATAGACATTCAGTTAACATTACTGAATTTTGAATCGACTTTTCAGACCTTCACGCTCGTAGCTTAAAAAAAGGAATGTTTTTCAATCCTGATCCGTATGTCAAAATATCCATCCGTCCAGGCAAGGAGCAAGGTGCATTGCTTTTGCCACATCATAATCAGGAGGCTAGAACTATCGTGGCAGAAAATACAATAAATCCTAACTGGAGTGGCCAGGTGAGTTTGGCACAGAGTATACAAAAAGTATTGATGCAATACTTTTTAAAATAGCCCTGTTCCATACTTCGCATTTTACATATCGACCGAATTTGCAATTGTTGTTGTTTTGTCTGTCGCAGTTCACATTTGTCGCCTTTTCCAATGATATCTTGGAGTTTGAAATCAAAGACAAATTCTCGAAAACTCGACCAATCATTAGCCGCTTCCTAGGTAGACTTTCTGTGCCTCTTTGGATGGTTTTAGAACGTACAAACAGGTGAAACCAATATTTCTTTCTTTGCCACTACTGTTTTTTTCACACAATGTGTTTTTTCTACATTTAGTCAGAATTTAAATAGCTTTTTATGAAAGCATTTAAGCTGGCTTTAACTCCAAAACCCTGGAATTTAATTTGATGTAGCTTGCTTTTATAAAAGTAAATGCTTGTCTTAATTTTAGACAGAGAAAGTGCAATTTTATAACGTGTTAAATGGGACTTTTAGCACATTATATTTTATGTATGCCAGATTACACCATTCTCTTTATACTGCAGTGCTCAAATTGGAAACTTAATGTTATTTAAATGATTTTTTTTCCACCAAAGCCGGCAAACTGAATGCCATTTTAGTTTAACAAGCAAAAACCCATCAGAAAACGTTACTGGTCAACTCGTTTTTGCAGCAGCTATCGAAAAAAAGCCAGGTAAATATCATTTTCTTATCTGTCGTTTAAAATATATCGTTGCAATGAGAAACTTTACAGATACATGTTTATTAAGAAATGGACCTTGCGAAATTGAGAAATGCTAACAAACTTGAACCATTATTATAGTTTTATAAACTGTGTATTATGTAATGTAAGGGCCCTGACCTGGAGATATATATAGCAACTATTATTTTACTCAAACTGTATAAGTCCGAAAGTTTTGTTATTCAAAATGCATTCCACTTGACTTGAATTTTAGAAAATAATTCTTCTGTAAAATTTGTATTTCTTGAAATTTCATAAATTAAGTTGTTCAGTTGCCTTTTTTCATGAACGCTTGAGTGATTCACAAGAAGAAACTGTGAGAAAGGAAAAGAGAAAGATAACATTAAATCATATTTCCGCCTAATTTAGTTGTCGGTAGTTTTGATGTCTTGAACTCTAGACTGAAATTAAACATAATCAAGAAATCTCAATGGCAGCAATTTAAAGACCCAATTGCTTCCTTTGATATTGTTTCTATTTTAGGAATAGATTTATTGATAGCTCACGATTTCGTGATCCAGTTTTAATGTTTAAGGACAAATTTCAGATGAAGGAAGCTTTTATACTTTAATTCTTGCATAACAAAGAATAAACAGGAATCATGATGTCAGCTGTGCTATAATTTATTATTGTCATATTAAAATTTATTAGTAATCCCATATTTCTGTATTAATATTTACATAATTAATATGTAGGGCACGTTAGATGTAATCATATGAAGGTAACATTGAGCACATTCACTCATTTTCCGCTCTTTCAACTTCGGGCTGATCATAGTTGTTGATTTATTGCCAATTGGGGTCAACCATCTAGATGTCGCATAATTGACTGAGGGACTGGAAGGGGCGGTGCAAACCACAAAAAAAAAAATTAAGATCCTATTTAAGATCTTAACGTCAAATATAAGACTGCAATCATGATACTCATTTAATGGATAGATGCTAGATACATTTTGTCATACACAGAGCTTATACTCTGTTTTGATTACGTGTACTTCTGTGGAATTGGCAACAAAGCAAAACTTATTGATTAGTGGATCTAGTAATTGAACAATCATTTTTTTGTTGTAAATATTGTGTTTTTGTAAAGCAAAATTTAAAGTTTTGGTTATTTTTTAAACAGGAGAGCCTTGGCCCAACTCTTTGACAGTTTCTTCAGTTGCTACCGACACTGTTGGCAGCTCATCTCCCGGGACCTCAGCTAGATCAACTAGACATCTTCCGACCACCAGAACGTCCTCGTTGCCCAATGGCAACGCTGCTAACTCTGAGAATTGCTTAGCAGAAAATGCCGGAGATCTGAATGTTGCCAATGGCAATGCGGCAACTGGAAATGCACAGCAAGCTGTTAGACATCGTCAGTTACAGCAGTCTGATTTTGAGCCAGCGAGGAAGCCGAAGTTAGTTGAGCGTACTAATCCTACACACAGCACTTGGCACGGCAGAACATCTGACCGATCTCATGCCAGCCGCCAAACCAATGGAAATGCTGTCTCACAAATGACAACATCTTTGCATTTTGGAGAATCAGACATGCCTCCCCCATTGCCACCAAAGATCAAAAGGCACCAGTCTCACAAGCCACTTCATAGGACAAAAGCTCTCCACTATGGTGCGAGCACCTCATATGGAACCCCAACGGGCTCTGGCCAGGACACTCCTGATGCACAGGCACAGACGAACTATCTGCAGCCCGAAGACAGTTTCATGCTGGAGATCGTAGACACTGACGAGTTGGAACGTTCTGGAGAAACGTCGTCCACCGAGCTGCAGAATTTAGAAGATGTCCAACAAGTAGAAGCTATGCAAGACGATCGAAGGCAGGCCAGCCCTTGGCTCTTCATAGACGCGAATTGCAACGTGAGCTTAGTACCTGATGAAGCAGACATGGCCCCTGAACTCCCACCTCGACCAGGGAGTCTGAGAGGCCACCCGGCTAACGGAAATGCTGCAAGCGTGGACAATATCCAGTATCCACATGCGATCTCCGCCCGCCATGTTAGTGATTACCAACGATTGGAAGGCCTTCCCAACCGAGTTGCACCACTCGCCACCCCAGAGCAAGATTCTCTGCAAGAAGGCGTGCTGTCCATTGAAAACTTGGTCGACGAGCAGGCTCATATGGACCAACTCGATGACACAGAAACTCCTACTACAAGTTTTGGTAGGTCACTCTTAATGTGTCGGAAAAAGATAAGCGAATGTGCTTTGGTTAGGTTTTTTTTGAAACACGGTTCTAAGCCGCCCTGAAAACTGTTTGCATCATTAAATAAACAAAATACTTTGCTAGATTTTTAGTTACTGCAGGTTTTATAGTTTCTCTAATTCCTGGTATCATACGCTGGCAATATGTGAAAATGTATTTTAAAAAATTATTTTTGTGTGTTTTTTTTCGTACATAATAAATGATATTTTTTTGTTTCATGGTAATAAAACATTGAAAGGAACTAAGATAAATTAAAAATAAGCTATTACAAATTTATCTGTATGACTTATAATATTACTTGTCTACCCTCATGACTGTATGGCTTGACTTTTGTCAGTGAAAAAAAAAAATTCATTTGATGGATTAGGATGCTTTTAGGATTCACGATTATGGGCACAGTATGCAAAAATGTACTATTAAAAAAAATTATTTTTTTGTTTTTTGTTTTCGTAATTAATCATATTTTTGTGTGTGTTTCATGGGAATAAAACATTTAAAGGAGCTAAGCTCTCAGGCTGGAAGCCGCAAAAATGTTTGCGTAAGCCAGATATCGAAAAATTCTGAAAGAATACATTAGCTTTAAGCTAGACAAAATAATTGATTATTGAGAGATTAATTTTTTAAAATACATTTTCATTTATAAGTTGTAAATCATATCAATTAAAGCAATATGAGCTTAGTCGGTAAATAAGAAAAGCCCATAAGTGCGAGTCCTAAAAGCAAAATGCTCCGTCATCTGTTTATTTATTTTTTTATTGACAAACGTCAAGACATACAGTCATGAGAGTAGTCAAGTAATATTAACAGTCGTACAGCTTATGTATTTTCAATTTATCTTGTTACCTATTTTTAGCAAAAATGTATAAAGAAGCAATATGGAAGGGGATAAAATCTATTTGCCAAAAATTAATTTGAATCCAATTTATTACCAATTCTTAAAATTCTCATTATTCTGTTTTCAACTTTAGCTCCTAGGTAAAAACGTTACAATTTCTGTTAAATTTTCTAGCTAATCATCCTTTGGACCCTGAAGCTCCACCACAACTTACAAGACCAGTGATCGAAGTTACGCTGACAGAAAGTGAACCTGCAGCGGATCAGCAGACCAATGAGACTACGGAAGAGGAAGGTGGAACCGAAATCTTGGCCACTCTGCCTGTGCCACAGGATGGAATCTCTGCCTCGCTATCAGCCTCCCCAGACCTGAGTTCAGCAACGGAAACAGAAGAAGGAATGCCAACGTCGTTTTCGACTAGCGGGGAAGATCCCACCTCATCAGAGGAGCAATCAGAGATGTGCCATCAGGCGGCATCGTTGTCGCTCGGTGGCGACTCTGACGTCCAGGCATCATTGCTGACGCCTCCTGGGTTAGAAATGGACTCCACGATGGCGTCCAGCATGGACCAGAGCGCAATTTCCGTGTTCAGCGACTCTTCGGATGGCACCAACGAGGGGAGAAGCCCTGACATGTCTGATCCACAGGATACAAACACGGAACATGCTGAATCCAGCGATTCCAATTCTGATAGTCACTCCCCATCATCGTCCCAAAATGGTGCCAGTGCTGGCTCGCCCATCTTCCATCCTGTTCTGTTGCCCCAGTGCCCTCCAACGCCTACACATCATGCGTTTTTAGCTAAATCTCAAGGGCGCCCCTCCACCCCTACGCCAGGCACCTCGTCGGCGTCCTCCGAAGGACCCATGTGGACACCCAGGCCTCTGCCACCCCCACTCCCTGCAAGGCATCCCCAAGCTCACCATCCTCCAACAACCCGTCTGCCGTCCATTCCAGAGCGATCGGCAAAGTTTCAGAGGGTGGAGTTGTCACCTGGAGAGGAACCGCTTCCTCCTCGTAAGTGGCTGTGCCAAATTTAGTTTTTTTGTAGAAAGAAGCGTTCTTAAACTTAAAATATTGGCTCTATCATCTACTTAAATCAAAAATCCTTCTAAAAATGTTTTAAAGTAATTTTTCCCGAATAGTGCTTTGCTGATCAGATCAGTATTTAAAACTTTATTGGCGATTATATCAAAACAATTCATATTTTAAACCTTCATCCAGATTGGGAAGCCCGCATCGACAGTCACGGTCGCATATTTTACATCGATCATCTAAACCGCACCACCACATGGCAGCGGCCGTCTTCCGCTCAACAGCAGCGCCGCGGCACAAGTAGCGAACTTCAAAGGATTCAGTTGGACAGGAGGTATCAGAGCATAAGGAGAACAATCTCTTCAAGGCCCCCACCAGAACCTGAAGAACAACTTGCACCTCCTGGGGCTGATGGTGGACATCCTTCAGTAATGCATTCTGGGAATCGTGAGCAACACCGTGAAGTGTTACTCCGTGCCCCTACTGTACGCTTCATCACGAGACAGGATTTTTTTTCTATCTTGCACACCGATTTGGTTGGTTGAAATGCATTGTTTTACAATATTTTTATAACAGCTTTGACATTTCATCTAATAGTGGAATTATTGTTTTTAGGAAGCTGTTGCTATGTATACTCGTACATCATCTTTAAAGCATATGATTACTAGGATTCGTAGAGACCCAAATGCGTTTGAAAGGTTAGTGTAAATGTGATAAACTACCATCGTATGGTTTTGAATTTGTGTAAAAACGATTTAACGTTCTATTCTTTCCCTCTTGTTCGTAGGTATCAGCACAACCGAGATTTAGTTACACTTCTTAACAGATTTGCCGATCTGGGGAGAGATTTACCGAGAGGGTGGGAGACGAAATACGACCGCACTGGGAAGGTGTGCAGTTTTCCATTTTCCGTTCAATTTTCGTTTCAAAATGTTCATCATTTCGCTAATTACATTCATCGTTTTATGTTACCTGCAGCAATTTTTCATTGATCACACCTCCAGAAGCACAACTTTTATAGACCCGCGGTTACCGGTCGATGGGCCATATGTTAATCCGAACAAAATTACTGCTTTCGGTGCTCGTCGGCGAAGTCGAAGTGCTGGAGAGGACGACATTAGGCCAGAAAGCAGCAGGGTAAGCAAACCTACCCTGTCGTAGAAGGGTTGATGGCAGAATGTTTTCCAGTGTATATTACGGATTAAACTTCACAAAAATCGCTTCACATTTTTTTGTTTACTTTTAGGTTCCAGTTCCTCCTCCTCGTCCGCTGCACAGTACTGCGATGGCAATTGCCCACGTCGTGCCCCATGTTCCTACCGCATATAACGACAAAGTTGTGGCCTTTTTACGTCAGCCGAACATAATGGATATTCTCAAGGAGCGGCATCCTGCCGTTGGATCCAATCAAGCTTTAAAAGACAAGCTCAACATGATTCGCATAGAGGGTACCGGAACGTTGGATCGCTTATCTGACGATATTGAAGTCATCATTCTGCTAAGGTAAGACAAATCCTATTTTTTTCTTTGGGGGACTTAAAAAATCTCTAAATTTCTAAAGTTTCTTGGGTCTATCAGAGTGATGCGCGTGCATATTTATCAGCGGTTTGGGTGAATCGCATCTATGATTATCAAAACAAATATTGAACACAACCCTAACCTTTGTAATGTTCGGTTGTAATACATGACATTTCTTGACATGGTGGTCAAGAGATAAAAAAAAACTAATGTCAGTTAGTGGTGTAACCCTTAAATAAGTTAGATGCTATTTTCTACCGTAATTCTATGGAAAGAAATGTCATTTATGACAAAGATTTATTAGCAGAATATCAGCGATTGTGGACGTTGCTGAAAGTGTTATTTTTCGAGGTTTAGGATTCTAACGTGTTGAAGGCTAGGTTATTTCAAGGTTACGTTTTTCTTCCTCAAACGAGCCCAATTTTGGAGATAGGTTTGGTTTTCCAGCTATAAAATTTAATCACTATCGTGCACATTGCAGCTTATGCTTTGTAGCAGGAGTGCATTCTGATTACTCATAGAGCTGAAGGTTTACATCAACGGTTTTGAGGATTCGGAGGGTAGTTGATAGTATATTAGTTGCGAGATAAATATTTGAAGTGCTTGGTAAGAGATTCTTTTGTGGGAAAAAAATTGATTGTTTATCTTTTGGTGTGAAAAGTTTGTGCTCATAAACACAGCATTGCATATCAATGTTTAAGTGGCAGCAGCTATGTGAAGTTCAAGCAAGGCCACACCATTGCTTTTAGGCTTGAAATCTAATTGAAGCTAATCAGTTACTTTAAATTGCAAGCAGTACATTACTTCTTGGGCCACACAAGTGTTTTGCTACAAACCAGGTGGTTGTTGAAATCCATTATACTTGAAGGTTGTTTTACGTTTTTCGTGCTAAATGGGGCAACATGAACATTTGTTGACAATTATGCAACTTTTACTGTATGCATTTGAGGATGTTGTGTAGACGACCATTTACAAAATGTTCTGGTTGACTAGTTGTTAAAAAAGGAGCAATCTTATTAGCTAATATTACGTCAAATATTTGAAGTTTTGTGCTAAAAGCGGTGCAATATAAAATGTGTGATAACTAGGTTATCAATGAAATATGCAATCTGAAAGTAGGTCAGATATTCTGAAAAAATAATCCAGATATGAATTTTTGTTTACTACTTATTTTTTGAACTCTTGTTTTAAGCGCTTTACATGTTTGTATGGGAAACTTGGATTTATTCACCATTTCAATCAAACCTACCAATGGGAATGTTTAATTTATTGGCCATTACCAGAAATGCAAACTGGACCTTGAAGTTTTCACTTTCTAGCCAAAAACTTGTTTGACACATCTATCATTGAAGAAATTTCATGCAACAGGTTATGAAAATGAGAGGGTTCTATCTACAACAAATGAGGTTGATAGGGTAGTAAAGGTGCAAGTGGAGCCATAAATTCAAACAAGGCGCCCAATCCTGCCCTTAACCTCTGCTTTTACTATGGATAGATTTCTTCCTCGTGATGAAAACTTACACTGTATTGTGTTACCGGTATAATAAATTCTGTCACCGGCAAGATAAATTCAGAGGTCGTCTCAGCAAGGTGAAGCAGGACAAAGAGCATTCCGAGTGGCTTTGGTTATGTGTGCAGTTATGAATATGAATTTTTTTTTGCTGCTTTTTCGCCGTTTGCACCCCCCAGGCGTGTCTGCCTATAAGGAAATCCCTGCCTTCCTGCTGCTGGTGCTGGTGAGGGTGGTCGTTGGCCATATGGAACATCCGCCTTGCACTATGTGATGTTTTTTTTCTTGCAAATTTTGTTCAAACTTTGCCTGGTAACGGTTGTGGTGTTTACACAAGAAAAGAAATTATTATTTCATAGTTTGGAATATAGAAAAATTAATGTTTCTCATATTTCTGTTTCTATGGGACAATCCCTTCAAGTGAAAGAACTTATAGAAACCCCAGATCGACCCAACCAATGGACCAATGGGTTAGGATTGAAATTCGTGTTATAGAAAATCCAGAACTTAATTGATCAGCGACTAGACAATTCGAAAATTTACAATTAACCAGTTTATGCAATTATCCAGGTTTTGCTTAAATACATTAGTAATCCTGGCTCAATCTGTTGCTAAAATCCTTCAGATGGCTAGATTAGCTATGGGAACTTCTATTAGATTCACTTTTTCCAGTAGATGCTTTAAAGTTTGAAAATATACATGGTAGTCCAAAAGTCACTACCCCTCTTAATATCAAAATACTGTCGAACCCGCTTCGCCCGGCAAGCCGAACATGTGTAATTAACCGGTTATACAATTATCCGGTCACAATTCCATACAAAAGTTCCACATGGGACTTGTAAAATAAGTGCATTTATCTGGTGTGTTCAATTGTCCGGATTTACATCATGTACAAAACACAGGGCAAAAGTTCAGGGCATGGAGAATATGTGAAATTATCAAATCTCAAGAAGATTGCTTTCAATCTTATTTTCTATTTTTAATCTAAATAACTGAGTTAAAAAGCCAACACATTGCTACATGGTAAACATTGTTACAGACATGGCTCGGAAAGTCGTTGTTTATTCAGAAGTTCTGGATGAAACACAGTGAAAGGTTTTTCAAGTTATAAAAGTTTCATGTCTGATTCAACTGGCCGCTATCATATCTGACGTGGGTGTTTTTTATTTTATTTATAGTACTCTATTTATTTCGAGATGCTCAATATGATAGTATAGACCTCTGAGGGGTAAAATAAGTCTATGTAGCAGCATTTGTAATTAACTATGAAACGAGAAATTAGTCATAAGTTTATTTTGATTAAATTTTAATGTGTATCTGCTAATAACCTATTATGAGCTTATCTTTATGATTATGTGACTGGTTCCCTTCTGCAGTTATTGTAATGAAATCCTTTTTTTTTTTGTGCTTTTTGTGTGCTCGAATAGTCCACAAACAGACGTGTCAGTGCATCCAGCCTTGAAATTAGCTCTGATGTTGATAAATGCTTCTTGTTCACCAAACTACACAAACTCCACATGCATTGTATGCGTCGAGAGGTCATCCTGCAGGGAATTCAAATTTGGGTTTCGCTTTCAGTTATGAGTTTAAGCCATTTTAAAATATATGTGGAAACAAAAGCGGATTTGCTAGTGTTTGGCACACTAGAGCCCAGAATCCTCTCTACCCGATATAAACTCGTTTGCCAATTTAGTAATAAATTTCGATGCAGGACATTTTTCAAAAAATTTCATAATGGGACCTGGTGAGGTTATAGTGAGAAAGACAGGATGAAAATGGGGCCTTGCCAATTATCTTTGTACAGCCATAGCATGCTGGAAATTGAGGCTTTGGGGATGTAACTAATGCCATTTCTCATAAATTTTAAGAAATGGGACGTTGTGCCCTGGTGAGAAATCACCCATTTCGCAACAATGCAAAAAAACATATTCTGTGGTGTGTAAGGGTTCTCGAAGGTAAAATAATGCGAATTTTTGTAGATTTCTTAGCCGTTTTTAACTATTAAAAACCATGAGAAGTAAGTTCTTTCAAATTAAGGAAGATGAAGTATTTCCTCATGTTAATACTGGATTGCTCCTGTTTTAGATTTAAACTTCAGATACAGTATGTTTTGGCAAATTCTAAATTGAAGATCATATTTCTCAGTTCATTTTGAAAGTCCCATTACTAAACATAAAAGTACTTTAGCTAAAAGGAAAGCGAAATCTAATTTTGAAATGGATTTTATGCATTTTACGCTGTTTGCTATCAGGACACAAAAAGCACTATGATAAAAGGTCATTGTCTTGAATAAATGACTCCACATCAATCAGTGTTTATATACATAGCGCCATATTTTGCCACAATGAGTTCCATGGCTGCCATTGTTCATAGATGTAACAATTGTATTGTCTACCATGCAATTTGTTGAAATACGTTTTTGAAAAAATCAGTTTTTAAATAATTGCAATTATAGTTATTTCCCAATTTAATCTAAATATTATCTACTATATAACTGCACAATAATATGTCATTTTAGTGAAACAGACTTTCACTATAAGTTTTGTGAAAAAAAAAATTACTTGTTTTTATCTTTATTAGAACACAATATGTGAACAAAACTTTACTTTTGAAAATACCCGGACAAAAATCTAGGAAAAATGGACTTGTTATTTTGGTTATTTCGGCAGTGTTAACCCTGACCTGAAACAGCTAACGAAGTATTTGAGAACAACGGGTAGTCCCAGTACTACCTTTTCCAAATAATATTGCATTTCCAATCCAGTGTATAGTGTTACAACACCGATTACATGGTGTTATATTCACTAAACCTCCATGCAACATGTTCACCTGACAGGACAATATGCGAGGTGCATAAGCCACAAGCAGGTTCTCATGATTAATGGGGCTACTGGAGACATTTTATAGGCTCATTAACTTTTACTAATGGATTTGTTTTGAACGAGTAGACTACGTGTATTAGTCAATTCAGCGTTGATAGTAGCTTTCAGGTATGATTTGCCATTGACCTTTTTTAAGTCTATTATTTGATGGCTTTTGTTTATAGAGTTCTTGAAAGCAAAACATTGACGTTTTGGAACCATGGCCATGCATGCCATGATTTCGCATTGGAAAATCTTAAAACTTTGAATGGGGATGTCACTAATATTTCTGTAGTGCCTGTTTGTTGAGACATGTCTGCAAACTGGACTGGGATGTTCCCTTAAGTTTAGTTCAGATTACTGTAAATTTTTTATAAGTGTTCACTTTCTTCAGGGCAAGAATTTAGTTTGGAGTTCTCTAGGTTTGGAAGGATTTTTGTTCTGGTAGTGTACTAGTAGCTAAAGTAAACAATTGTATGTTGTTGTTTCATCCTTCTGTAATCCTATATCCCCTTTATTGCCGTTAATACGTGCAATGAAATGTATTTTGCACCGGTAAGTTATATCCATTTGTAAAACGAGAAGTCTGTAAGCCTGACTTGTGATTTTCAAGGTGAATTGTTGTGCCGCATTAAAACCTACTTATGCAATCAAAGTTTTATGTGGACCTAATCTTTAGTTTTTTTCCCTTGAACCCCCGAATAAACTTTTTTCCCTTTTTTTACTCGGCTTTTATTGTACCCAAAAGAAAGCTCCGTGTTTGTTTATAAATATTATATATCCTCGCGTGTTAACAACTTAGGATTCAACGTGGGAGCCCGTGTTTACTTCAGTAATCTTTCTTACTGTATTGGCTTGCATTCGATTAATTCTTGTTAGCTTGCTAAATGCCAATTCAACATGTACAATTCTTGAAAGTCTCCTTTGTCCTGAAGACTGTATTGTTAAAATTCATTTGTACATATAAAGGCATTGTCCACCAAAGAAATGCAGTGTTTTACCAGCAGGTTTACTTGTAGTAATTGAACTCTAAATTCAACACGTTAAGATTCAATATGTTCCTCCTCACAAGGATATCTTTACTAAGAATTTACCACACAAAAATCGACACCAATACTCTGCACTTTTTTGTAAGAACGTGATGTTAAAATTTCAAATTGTATTCAGTAGATTTATTAATTGTAGCATTGAGGTATCATCACATGTCTTTGTATCATCTTCATTTCACTGAGAATGCATCTGACCTCTGACATGCTGTAATTTATCAGTTTGTTATGCAGCTTGCTTTTATCCGATAATTGCATACCTTTGTCTAATTACGTTTTTAACGAGTATCTAATTGGTAATGATTATTGCGTTTATTAATGCGTAAATTGATAAGCAAGCCAATTAGTATAGTGTTATATGGCGCAGAAGCTTTCATGATTACAATTTCAGAGGCTATAATATCCGTGCGAAAGTTTTAAAAACACGACTAAAGATGATATTAAGTTACATTGGTCCGTGCGCTGCTCTATGTAGCCAAAACTGTAAATATTACGGGTAGTCTGGCAACATAAGATGGAATCAAGCAAGGAAATATATGAAATCAGAGCAGTGGTTTAACTACACTAAGGATATACAGTATTTTTGGGGCAGTAACATCAAGACTTGATGATTATGCTATCTAAAGTATTTAGTGACAATTGCCAGGGTCATTACAATTTAAGAATTGTACATCCATGTAGTGAAGACTTTGCGTGTTTCTTTAAGAAATAGAATGGTAGCAAATTCTGGTAATTATTACTTTTAGAATATGTTATGTTTAAACTGTATTTCGTTACACAAGCTCCTGAAGGACACCATTTTTTCTTAATTTCTGGCTTTACAAAATGCAGTATCCATTTATTGAGTGTGGTGTAGTCAGGTTTAAGTTATTAATAGAATAACTGATGACTGTTATTGGTGTTTAAAGCTATTTTAAGGGTGAGGAATTTGTTATTTGGAAAAAATCCGTACATTTGGCAGGCATGCGAAAATGTTAACACTAGACAGCGTTCTAAACCGCTTTTGAAATGTATGCCAACATCTCCAATTAGAGCTTATAACGCTTTTATCATTACGTTAATGTTATTCATTTTGTATTATACTCATTTGAAATATGTAGGCATGACATTGCATGTGGTGCACAAAAAGCAGTAAATCATTTATTGATGAGAAAAATATGTTTAATGTGTCGTACGAATATGTGTCACTGAAGACTAATGATAATTAAGCGCATACTGTTCAAGAATTATAATTACAAATCACGTTAAACTGTGTTGTGTTTCAGCAAACTCACGTGTACATAAATATTAAAATGACATTAGGCAGTGGGATTCCAGTTGCATAATGCAGGAAAATTGCTACAGAATGTCAAAATGTTATTCTGAAGCTGGTATTTCACTAATTGCTTACCAAATCAAATTCTACTTTTGGTTTTTACTGTAAACTTGCTTTGTTGTCGAGTAACGGTGCAATATGGTTGTACGTGTACTAACAAACTAATTTCAAAGGTTAGTTTGAGACAATAGGATAGTAAATGACAGTCGTTGTTAAGATTTATTGCACATAGGGTTACACAAGATCTATTTTAGGACATATTACTCATGTTTTAGGAAGTAATTTAACAAAAACAATAGCGTATTGATAACGTTTGAAGATACTGTCAACAACTGATATGACTTTGCTTTTTATTCAGTTTGTTTGACAACATCCACAGAATTGGAAACTTGTTGACATTGTTTTTGGCAAAGTTTGTGAAGAATAAGGTCATATCAGGACGAATTAATAATGCTACTAAATCATGATGCTCAAATATTTTTTTTCCAAAAGTTAAGTAATGCATATTTATGTCAAAGATTCGTTTAACACGTATACTGTAAATTATAAGATTTTCGCATGCATCGTTCAGTGTCCATGATCATGATCTTCCGCACAGGTCACACTTTTTAAGTGAAACTCCATAATGTATTATGCACTGTTGAATAGTAAACGACAGAATAGCATAAGCAGGTGGTAGCTGAACGGAATTTTATTCAAGCAAAAATCTTTTATAAAGATCTAATTAGTATTCAGTAAGCAAACTTTATGGGGCATTCATTTGAATCGAGCTACGTTTACCCCTCTCCTGTTGATCGACCACATTCGCGAATGTCAGGATCTTACAATCCTTTGTTGCCAAAGGTCCAGTATTGCTGTTGGAAGACGTATTCACTCCTCTTCTGCTTGCTATCGAGATTGAGCATCTGGATTCACTTATGATTTGATTCATTTGGTGAAATGTGCTTGCTCCCTTTTTCTGAGTCGATACTAAATTTAAGGGCTGAAGAATTTCAATCAATGATTCAGAATTGTTTTATGTATAAAACGACTCATCGTCAAATGCCATGAAAATTACTCTGGTGTGAAATGTACAGTATCTACATTTCAAGATTGCGTTGCCAAACTCTTGCCTTTAAAGGATGGCTAAAGTCACAGTGTTATCTGACATGCCATTGTCTGAATTTGTCGTTTATTTGAGATAAATTAGTATTGCTCATTATTGATCTTGATCAAGGTGAAGGTCCATCGAAACAAGCAAACCCATTGAATGTGAGCAGGATTACATTGTGTTTAGCAGGCGTGTTGTAGATTCACAGTCTGTAAATTTGTTGCATGACGTTGTTATCCGTGATTTTAACTAAAGAATAAAGTTAATTAAATAAAGATACGTGTAGAAACGATTGTAGGGTGAATTTCGAACATTCACGGTTGAAACATGTGTGAACCCCAAGTGGCTAACCGTTGTCATCTTAGTTTTGCCATCCACTCCACCATGTTAGATTTTTGATACAAATTGAATTTATTAGTTTTAGCCTGGGCCATAAGGTTATAGGTCTGTTTTTTGCCAAGTTGATGTCAAAACACCCCACAAATGCCTCCAGACCTTGCAAGAGGTTAACACAACCATAAAGTGCAAATGCACAGTTTGGAAGGTTGACGCCCAATCGGTAGCATTTATGGTCTTCAAGACATTTTGGTGCAGTTTGGTGTTTTCCAGGCATCTGTCATGAATTTATAAAGTTGATATTTCTAGAAGTCGAATTTGTCAGTATAGGTTATGATAGTCGAATGTAAATATTTTGGACTTATTTATCTATGGAATGTCACCGTTGGTTTACATATTTATTTCTTGGTGATGTGTGTACTAGACATGGACCCCCTTATGGGTCACAGATAATGACTATCCTGTATTGTCTGTTGGGATGGGGTAAGGCTAACTGACCTGATAGCATTTGACCATTGTGTGTCCGAGAGGCCCTGTTTGGCACGAATGGGTTAGTAGTGGAAAAGTACCATGCTGAGAAACTGCCCTGGGTGGAGGATATCCTGCAAACAAGGCACCACCGGAAGCGAGGGGTACCCCTGACAGATGCTGGAGGATTCCTTTGACTTGTCCAACGGTTATTTTCAAATTTGTTCGCTTAGTCACTTTCCGTTTTCTAACGATTTGTGTAAAGATTTTAATAAGTGGTTGGGCTTGGAATGCATTCTACTATTATTCACTTCAGACCATTTTGGAAACATAAGTTACCAATTTGTACACTTCCTATGTTGCAGAACCTTGCGCAAACTAACAAGTTCTCATAGTTGGTGTTAGCATTCTTGATTGAATTAGTCATTTCCAACAGTATGTCATCTGTCATTTTAATAGACAGTTTTCGCATGCCAACGTCTTCATAACTTAACTTTAATGGCGGGAAGGGAGGAACCACGCATTGAACTACCCAATGAACTAACTGAACGTAATGGGTGCTTCTTCTCTTACCGCCATTAAAGTTAAGGTAATTATAAAGACGACGGCATGCGAAAACTGTCTAATAATTTGTATACTTTAACAGGGTAAATTTGAATCCTTGCCAGATTGATTGTTCGTTAAATGACGTCAGGTGTAATATATTTATGTTGTGATTCAAATAACTGGAAAAATTCAACGCCTGAAGACGGTAATGTGACACATTGCTTCAATGTCATTGAGTTGACGGATGTGCTCCACCTAAGGTTTACTGCCAAAAGCAATAAAATATCAACAAATGGATGTTCGTGGTATTTCCGATGTAAATGTTGCTTTAAAATTAACATAATTTACCTGGTGTGGCGTCAAAAAATGAAAATCCCTAAGGAGAAATGTCTTTCGCTTATTTGATAGGGTTCAAGTTCTAGTAGTGATTTACTATTACTATTACGCGTATATTACCCGCTTATCCAATGGCCAGTACATATAAAGAGAAGGTTACTTAACGTTTCCTTTCACTTATAGGGCGTATACGTGTTACGTATACTTATAAACCAGTTTTCTCCAGAAGCGTTTCTTTTAATATGCAGAACACATTTTCTGCAACGGGTTTACTACCATACTTGCTGCGAAGACGTTTGTCCTTTATGTTCCCTACCGGTTTTGTGCAGTATTTCAATGGAACTTCTTTAAATGTTAAGGTGGAAGAAGGGGTTAATATTAGAAATTTCTTTTAGAAGTTATTTTGTCCTTTAGACGTACACAAAAAATGGGTGGCCCAAATATATTTACTGTGATCGAAATAATGTTGCATATACAGTTTACAGTATATGAAAGATTATGCTTATTTTGGAACACACTTGACAGAAACGTAAGGAATATTGGACATTATTTCTTGTTTTTGAAACAATACATTTTCCTGCATGCTCAGACACATTCCATCTGTTATCTTCGACTATTGCACCTTATCCAGATTGCACCTGTCAAATTTACAGCACAGGATGTCTTCACGTGTGATTTTTCAGAATCCATTTTTAATACTTAACACCTGTTATAAAAGGTTAATGTAATCTAGTTCTTTGTATAATCTTAGACCTTGTAAATGACATTAACCTTCTTTGAGTGTCAAAACAGAAATTAAGATACGGAAAACAACGAGCTCATTAATCGTTTTGGATTGAATGATTTACATAACTACCTAATTTTATCGTATTAAAATCAAAGAATAGCCTCGATTTTGTAATTGTCAGAATCTATAACACTTGGGTATACTGTTCATTCAGTACAACATCTTCAGTGACAAATTGCATCAGTGACGTTCTAACAGTGATGCCAGGGAAACTGAGGCGCCTTGACTCCTGAGTGATGGGGACGACCTGATTGTCTGGTCGTTGCACCAAATGAAACAGATAACTCTCACCTGTCAACTTTATATGGAGTTGTTAGCAGATGATGTAGACTGACTATTGCGTTACAGGTGGCTCACCCTGACTCTGGTTGAGTTCTGCACCTATCAGAGCTTTGCTCTCTGACAAACAACTTCGATAGGTTTCACCATGTGTTAAAATGAGAGATTTTTATCCGATTCATTTGGATTACATTTGGCAATCGTTTTTATTTTTGTTTTTTTGAAGGACGCTTCTACATGACCTTAAGAAGGGTTATTTTCATGCATATGCGTTGTTCTGATTAGTATACTTAATTTCTGTAATTCGCTAGTACAGTGAAGCATGGCTAATCTGATGAGCATTTTAACTGGTTGTGATGATAAAAAACAGGTTTGTTTAACTCGTGGTAGCGTTGCATTTCCGCAGTAAAGCTGTTTGAAATATTCGATGTCTGTAAATCCCAAATTAAAAATCGGTATGTCAGCTAAATCATACATGCGTTAGCAAGAGGTCTGTCTATAGTATGGTGAAGTGGTTTTTTTCCAGATTTGTTCGAAATTATCAATTATCGTTAAATAGTTTAGAAATTTGACTCGATTTAGTTGGGCAAAAATAACTTAACTCAGTAGTATTTAAAGTGATAATTTGTTTAATTAACTTAAATTCATTTTGATTCTTTTTAACTAAACAAGAATGCAAGGAAGCCAGCTATGTACTAATTCTGATCACGTAGATTTCTTGCAGATTCAAACACGTCTCATCTAGCAAGGTTAAGCTTTCAAAAATTCAAGTTTTTTTTATATTATCGGTAGGTGTGTTTGAAATTGTGACTGAACGAAACGTCATACGGTAACAGATTCCCTTTGGTTTCACATCAGTACGCTGACGCGGAAAGGCAAGACCTTTTTTTCAACCAATGGCATTGAATTGATACTCGCTATCAAAGTTTACATTCATTCGACAAGCCGAAACCATGTTTGCTCTGCCTTCAGTACCGCGATCAATTTCGGCGTGCTTAACTGCCCAGAATCAACTGTAAAATAGTAACAATGCCTATTTGCTCAGTGATAAATATTGCACCAAATTGAAAGGAAGCTGAAAAGTTGGCACGTTGGTCAGGTCTGCAATTCACATTTGGCGAATTGTAGGGATTTTGCGCTTCTGCCATCCGCATCTGGCAGCACTGGCGTTCTGGCCTAGATTAAGGACAGGCGCGCTGCTTGATATCTCATTTTGACTCTGGTGCAGCACCAGAATAGGGTTGAATCCACGCTCTGCCCACTCGACTCTCTGGATTACCTTTTCGAAATAGGAAGCACACTGCTGACAGTTAATAGTCACAATTGCATGGCCCAGGATAGTGTTTTGATTATCGTTCCTCTCAGGATACTCTTGCTCTGGATTTTGAAACTTGTGCCACCAATATCACCTCTTGAAATAGCATCGCCAATTAATATTTTGTCAAGGCAACTGGATGTGTGGAATGAAATTGTGAAGTGCTAACGGTGTGATTTCAAGAAAACCGAAAATATGGGATGGTTATCTAAGCTGAAGAGGAGAACTTTGGAGTTCTTGTAAGTTGTCTAGTCTTGTTTGCTCTTTGCACAAGCACTAGTTTGCGTGTATAGTTTTAATTACCTACACATAATCCAGTATAAGGGAATATTTAGTGTTGTACACGCCAAATGGCAATCTAATGTTTTGGTAAATACATCAATATTTGCGAAGAATCTGTAATACTGCATAAGAAAATTCATTGAAATATATTAACAAAATTCTCATATTTGTACTGTAATGTGCTATGCAGTAAGTTAGCCTTACGCAAATTCATCATCACTAGCCTCATATGGAGTCTTTTAAATTGCTATTTTTTTTTGGCAAAAACCATTGATTCCGCTCTGTAGGGGTGCGTGCAACTTATTATGTTGTACTGGGCATAGTGCAAAAAATGCTAATATGATGGCGTTCACATAATGTATTTTAAAAAGTAGTTTAAAGATAATATTGTGCATGTATGTTATATTTCCTCATTGGACTTTATTTGAAGAAAAAAAACGTGCGTTGGCGTGTTTGCGAATATATTTTAAATGATGCATATTATATTAATATGTAATGTGTGGTACACAGTTTGAACAATTACTATATTAAATATAAATGTCTTTGAATATGAATTTGATGAAATTTAATCTGGAAAATGTCTGGCTTTTAATTGCAAGCGTTTTACTAAATATGTAATATTGTAATTTGAAACTATTTATGACCCTGAAATGAAGCAAGCGAAACATCTGATTTGTTTACTTTGTTACTAGAAATAAACCTTTATTGGAAAATGACAGTGGACCAACCATGAAATATTGGTTTATTGCCGTTGTAGCATCAGAATTTATAGGAAAAACACAATTTAATGAGTTCACAGGTTCCGTAGATATTATGAGCTCAGCGTTTTTATGAAGGCCTGCACATTTGATCAGTATGCCCTATAAAACGATTCATTTTTTATAAACTGGGCTAGAAATTGTTGTATTTGTTTTTGGGAAATTGTCATTGTCAAATGAATTGACAATTGAATGTAGCGATAAATTATGACATAAAACCCTTTAACGGGTTCAAGAGTTTTGTGTTTAATGTTATCGATAAATAGGAAACATTTCTGACGAACGGTTTGATTGGAATTGAGTTTTGTTTTTGGAAAACTTTGGTGGTAAACAATAATATTGGATTCTATATTGTTGTTGTAAATATAACCTTGTAAATTGGTAAGCGATTTTATGTAACTATTGTGCCCTTGCATAAATTGTAGACAGCTGTTGTATCTTCGCTGCCATTGATTTTCATAAGTTCAGAAATAACTATAATTAAGGCAAACGCTTGAAATGACCGTGAAATACTACTCGTTTATAGCCTTATTAAAAAAATGATAAGGTATTGCCCGACCTGTTGATAAGCATAATATCATATAGCACTGTTCGACTGTGGCTTTTCCTTGTTGACAAATACAAAAACATTCATTAAGCTATGATGTGTGAGAAATCATAACAAAATGTTGATATATTTTTATGCACTAATACCGTGATGTTTCGTAGTTTAGCACAAGGAATAATTGGTAAAGCAGTTCTGAGTTGCCTACCTTATTATATCGGTCCTTGGCAACCAGACTGTAGTATTTAGGCTGTCCAAGTCAGTATGTAAATGGAATACTAATACGCTTAAGGTTAACTTTACTCATCCCTTTCGGTGGGTTTGAGTTAATCACTCATGTGTGATGATCATTGTGCTCAAGAAAAACTGATGATTGTATGTATAAAATGTTCTGTTCAGATGATAGATATATTCTTCCAAAATGTTCGATATTTGGCATGAAATAGGACAATATCAAGCATTATACTTATCGTCAAAATACCTCTTGTGTGTTTAAACACATCTGTCAACTGCGTTGTCATAAAAGTGTAGCTCGACTTCTGTCATGATAGTCTTGCATCACATGTGACCCGAAAATAAGCATCGCCTATAAATAGGTTCCTGATTTCATAATTGACACTTCCGTTTTTAGAAACCCTTATCATTGTTGATAACACGACTACAGTGTATTTATATTCCGCTGGCTTGTACTACCATCTAATGGTGATGCATAAAGCTAATGGATAAGATGGGAGCTTTTCTGATATATTTTCCTACTTATGATGCACAATTTCAATGTGACTCATTGATTATTTTTTTCGGAGAAACTTATTTTTGGATTTACCAGCAGTTCTTATAATAGAAATAATTCTCGGTTATTTTAAGCTTCTGTTTTATGCATATCTCACACTCCTAAAATCTTAAAACCTTGGTCTCGTTATGTTGCCTGTCATCAAAAGGTAAACTACTTGACGCCTTCAGCATTGGGCTTCATAAACTCTTATAGCCATATTATCGAAACTTGTATTTCCCAAACGGGAGATGTTGATCTTGAATATTCTCGAATTTCTCAAGGGACGTAGATTGACTTGAAATTTAAATAAATTTCTTTAAAAAACAACGCCATCTGTTGGTGTAAATTTATTTATCACCGGTATTGATGGACCATTTTCTATCTTTAAAAAGTTACAAATTTAATACATCCGAATGAGTAATTCATTAAGCAAATGGGTTTAATTTGCTAATATATAATGTGCACTCAAGATGTTATCATGTCCTCGTCATGATTAAACCAAATAATGAGCCTTAGTAACAGAGTTTATCAAAACCGTCGAGATTTCCGACTCCAGATCGTTAATGTCACAAGCATTGTGCATGCGTGGTTTACATTGCATTTGCATAGTAGTAAAAATGAGTAAAATACAGCTGTCTAGCCAAATTAGGTTTGTTGCCAAAAGTATGATGCCAGGTGTTAGGAAATGATTTTTCCGAGTAACCATATCAGTGTATGGCATGTGTCCGGAAGTACATTGACCTTTGACCTGCTATGATTTGACATTATGTCTGACGAATACTACAGTTGTAATATAAAAGAATATATAATCATCAATACTATAATTTTAAGTGAAATTATCTTTTGAGGACCAGATGCTTATTCGGAATCCTAAATTGCTTGATAAAATTTAAGTGAAATTATAAAATCTAATTCCACAATGTTCCAAAACCACTATTCAGGAATATTGGTAATTATGGAAGAAATAATTTTGTATTAAAATATTGCTTTCGTGTACGTATATAATTTAACAATGAAACAAAACTATATTTATTGTTGGGTTTACAAGATGTGTACTTACAGAATAGGTTCAAACCCCGGGTTAAATCTATATCCGTGTGATCCATCGTGAAGGGGGTTATTTTACTATTTGGGACGCGTTCTTGGGGGATCGCCTCTATTTTTTCCTCATTTTTTTTCTATGCATCTACGGTTTAAATGTATATCCCAAAATGTATCTAAAATTAAACTTAGGTCGCCAGTGGCCTGGAAGATGCACGAGAGCAGAAACGTGGTTGCTGTTTGTCTATTTTCATACCCTCTTTTTTTGTGCTGGGTTTAAGAGTCTGGATTGGTGGGCTTTACTCGCTATTTAACACCCAAGACTAAATAGTAACGGTCTGGATGTGATTGTTTACTCGAGCAACACAGGGATATCGGGTTGAGCTCGTTTTGCCCCAAATAATATCTCAGAGATTTCCTGGATATGTGTAAACAAATAATTGGCATATGTGCAGTTTGTGCCTTAATGTCTTTGCTGTTAAATTTATATCGTTTTGTAATGGAATAGGATCGTTGATCTGGGGCGTGGATCCAGTTTAGGAGTTGGTTAGGTTTGCGTTGCGTGGAAACGATATCTTTTTTTTTTTACTGTTAATAAAATCTCACAATCCTCAGTTTAGTTTGCTTTGTCATCAGTTCTGAGAAGGACCTTAAACACGTCGTTCAAATCTGGAAAATAACATTCCCTGCTAACTACACTTTCTATGCAAATTATTGACATTTGCTGTAATGACGTCCATACCAGCATCACGTTCAAATGGCATCTGGCAACAACAAAACACCATAGGTCAAATTGCCCATTAGACATTTTTTACCGACTTTTCATAGCGGTTTTTTGTTTCAGATTCCCAACCATCTCATGGATTATTAATTCCAGCGCGCATTAAGCTGGTCTCCATTAGTTTTGAATTATTAAAACGCTAGAGGTGTGGCTTGTGTCATTACATCTAAATGATATCAACCACAATA
Organism: Ophyiulus pilosus; assembly: GCA_033995625.1. Classification (NCBI taxonomy): domain Eukaryota; kingdom Metazoa; phylum Arthropoda; class Diplopoda; order Julida; family Julidae; genus Ophyiulus; species Ophyiulus pilosus. The sequence goes on along the minus strand of JAUJYV010000043.1, from coordinate 63,123 downwards.
ATATGGCGCATTCCCAGGGGAGGTCTTAGACATGCACGCGATGAAATTTGACTCCACATTATATGTCATTCATTCACCTTTCGTCATAAATGTACACCGAAGCTAAATTATTTTTTTGTAAAATTCAGGATTGGTAAAGACAGGATTGTTCAATTACAAGCGTCTTATATTGTGTAATACAGACAGTTTGGAATCTAGGATGCTTTTGAGACGGCTAAGTTCAAGGCTACCTAATGGCTGAGATTTCCCTGATCCTTTCTTATCAGGAGTATAATTTGTGAGCCATTCTGAAATAGTTGGCTTCTGCTATAAATTTAACAGTCCCCTTATTACTGACCTGGTTTGGTCTAACCTTGGATAATCCTCAAGTTTTGGGACTCTTTATGAGACTGTATCATTGCGACGAGATGTTTTATTGCCCGAAATAGAGCATTGTTTTAAGATGCATTACGTTTTATTCTCATCTTTTGTCTTCTTGTTTTCTCTCATGAGCTGCCGACTTAAGCTTTTTAAGAGCTAGTTGTTACCGAACGGCTTATTACTTTAAACAATTAAGCCAGTAGATCTTTTCTATATGAATTGAGCAGTAAATAGGTTCACCTACCCTTCATTCATTTATTTTACAAGAATCCTCCAGTTTAAATTACTGGAAATGGTTGACAAGGTTTAAATGTTTTTAGAAATAGCTTAAAAACTTCCTAATGGTTTTTTTTGTGTGCAAATCTCGTAATAATAACTATTATGTCATCATGTAGGTGACAGTCTGTCTAATGAGTATTATGCCAAGCGTTTTTGGCAGCTTTGGTGTAATTATGTAGAATAATTAAACGCTTCATGTTGATGGGTGGTCATTATATCGATAAAATGAAAATGAGTGTCTGATGCCTGATTAACATGATGATAACAATGCACTTGTGTCATTCGTTTTAATTAGCAGAATTGATTTAATGAAGGAGATAAATCTGGTATAGAAGGTAGCTCGTATAGCAAGGATGACTTGGGCAATTACTTCATTAGCAATATTATAATTTGGCTAATCCGTTATACGTGATTGATTGTTTGGAAATGATCATACCGATGAGGTTCATTAAGATTCAACGAGCATCTGTATAGTCTTGCTTCATTATTATTTACTACTCGGGTATATAATCTGATTTACAATGAATTTAGTTGTTAAATTTCTCATTCGCAAATGTGAGGGCTAGTTTTAGTATATTTTCATTCCAAATACAACAATTTGTTTAAACGTATTGCATGAAATTATTAGCGGAAAAACGTCTTCAAGGTTTAAAGAAAGGACTACCGAATTGAGCAATTTGAAAGTAGTAAAATATTGGAGTGAAACACCCTTGTCACCTGTATACAAACAAAATAATTTAATGGTCACACAGCAATTTACTAGCTTTTAATTTCATGGCTATGAAAAAGTTCTGCGCATTTCCTGTTGGCGTTACGGGATTTTTTGCTGGAAATGCATCGCACATGTGACAGGCGCCTGTTAATGGATTTTTTAATTACAATTGTAATCTAAACATTTTACTGCATAAGAATACGCATAATTTCTTCATTATATCACGCAAACTGATTATAAGCCAACAAATTTTACGATCACGCCAACATACAGTGAGATACATTCTGTATACCTCAAATTTTGATACTCCCATAATATAATTGCTCTGGGTTTCTGCGACATTATCACTGCTCATTTTTCTATTTTGAAGCCGTGATACTCAAGATATATGCTTTTAGCATCGCCCCGCAATGTTTTCTAGGTGAAAAGGAATTTTGCTGATAAATCGAGAGTTGGCCATGGCAGTATTTTGTAGATAAAACCGGATACATGTCATTTTTGGACATGGATTTTTCTTCCTTTTACAGTCAGTGTGTTGGAAAATCGCTGTATGTGCATTATGCTTATGTTTAATGTGTGTTATATTACTTTTTAATTGTTCATAGAACACATTTTCGCTTGTGTGCTAAACGTTGAAACCCTATAAAAACCTCCTAACGACAAATCAATTGAACTAGGCCTGATATAGCGACCTGTCTTCCAAACCAGGATCGGCTATCCTTAAATTGATGTATTTGTGACAAAATGTGATCTGAACACGAGTGGTTTTTTTTAAGTTTCCACGAATAACTTCTAGATATACAATGTGATTTTTCTTTTTTGTAGCCTTTTCGAGCAAGAGATAATGTCTTATGTGCCTGCACAATTTTCCCACCGTTCACCTAGAGACTCGCCTCAACCATCGCCTCAAGCATCCCCTGGTAAGACTTGTTGTTTATTTATTTGATGAAATTCAGTTAATTCACCTTAAACTAGGAAGAAAATTTTCATGTGAATACTATGCTGCCTCTCGGTATTTCTGAAGTTTATTCGCGAAAGGAACAAAGTTGCCTAGATATTATTTGTTGTTGTTATAGCAACTCTTTAATATTTTGCAATATAATATATGACCACCTGAAAACCTCAAAACACGTACGCGTAAACTCTTCTGTGGTCCCCACTAACTCATATTTTTCACAGATGCCGCAGAGATGCTACATACCTAATGGATCATTTTCCATTATGTTGCACTGAATGTGAACTAATGGGAAAGAAATGCGCTTGTTGCCCATAAATATTAATCCACGCAACATCCATGAATTTTCCCATTTCATTCTTGAACATTGGATTTATAACGGTTTTTGATTACCTCCCAAAAAAACCAAGCATTTCTCAGAATTAAACAGTATACAGATGAGGTTTTTTTTTAGCGATTATTGTGTTTACAAACATCCGAAATATATTACAGAACGTATTTGCAGCTATTTTCATTGTGTAATATTCCACTTTTGAAATCATCCTCTTATCTTTGTCTATTAGGTTTATGTTTTATCTCTAGTCTTTATATGTTTACCAGGGAATAAACTTCTTCTTCATTTTACAAGCCTTTATTATAAACAGTTTTTGTTATAATCAGTCGTGTTTTTCGTACCAGGTTTGCAACGTGCCAATGCCAGAGCGCCCGCACCGTACAAAAGAGATTTTGAAGCCAAGCTGCGCAATTTCTACCGGAAACTAGAATCAAAGGGCTATGGACTCGGCCCTGGCAAATTAAAGTATGTGATTACACATGGAAGTTTGGTATTTATTTGCATGGTAAAGAAATATAGTTCTCGGATATCTCATCCATTCCTTTTATCATTTAAGGCTCAGTATCAAGAGAGACCACCTACTAGAAGATGCATTTACTAAAATAATGGCAGCTTCCAAAAAAGATCTTCAGAAAAGCAAACTGTACATAACATTTAACGGTGAAGAAGGGTGCGTAGCATCTACATTGAATGAACTCTGTATATCTCTGATAATTTTATGGTTTTTGAAATTTATGAATTTGATTTTCAGACTAGACTATGGTGGACCTTCACGCGAATTCTTCTTCTTACTTTCTCGTGAGCTCTTCAATCCTTATTATGGCCTTTTTGAGTATTCCGCTAATGACACCTACACAGTGCAAGTTAGTCCAATGTCTGCCTTTGTTGACAACCAAAACGAATGGTTAGTTGTTTTATGTTTGTCACATCCTTGTTATGAGCAAATGTTTTAATGAAACCTTAGATGTTATAACTGCTGTCATGACTTCGTTGCAGGTTTAGATTTAGTGGTAGAGTTTTGGGACTAGCGCTCGTCCATCAGTACCTCCTGGATGCCTTTTTTACAAGACCTTTTTATAAAGCCCTTTTGCGAATGTGAGTTGGCAAATTACTTAAAATTCATAATTGATTGCTCGCATTTCAAATTGCTAAACGTGTTAGAAAACTAATTGTTGATTTTATTTTTTAGACCCTGTTCCCTTAGTGATTTGGAATCCCTAGATGCGGAATTTCATCAGAGCTTATTGTGGATGAAAGAAAATGACATAACTGATAATTTGGACCTTAATTTTAGTGTTAACGAAGAAGTTTTTGGACAGGTTCGTTTATAAAGATTTTATGAGATTGTTGCTTAGATAAAACTGTCAGTGTTCTTTAACCTGATAATCTTGAGTTTCTTTAGAAAATTCTAAGGATTTAGCAGTTTCACTGAAATTGCTGCTTCAGACAATAATGGTTTTCTTATTGATTATGACATTTTATAGGTAACGGAACGAGAACTGAAACCTGGTGGAAGAACAATTGCCGTCACAGAAAAAAATAAAAAGGAGTACATTGAACGTGTTGCTAAGTGGCGCTTGGAGCGTGGCGTAGCAGAACAGACTGAAAGCCTAGTGAAAGGGTTCTACGAGGTAAACACGCCAAGCTGACGCTCATTTTTTTTTGAGCAATTGTGGGGATTGAATGAAGGTTAATTGGTTTGCATTTTGTAGGTGGTCGATCCTCGTCTAGTCTCTGTGTTCGACGCTAGGGAATTAGAATTAGTAATTGCGGGTATTGCCGAAGTAGATGTTCATGACTGGAGGAAGAACACTGAATATAGATCAGGTAATTAGCTCCTGGCCGTTTCTTAAAAAGTTTTTTTGGCGCTAGTGCTAGACTTTTTAGTTCCTTACTCAAATTGATTGTAATTCTAAAATAGGGTACCATGATAATCACCCGGTAATTCAGTGGTTTTGGATGGCGATAGAAAAGTTTGACAACGAGAGGAGATTACGGTTATTGCAGGTACTAGTCTCAACCGTAGACAGCGTTTTTTGTGTGAAAATTCGTGTTCTAATTTGCTGTAAATTGTTATGTTTAATAGTTTGTAACTGGCACGTCAAGCATTCCATATGAAGGATTTTCAGCTTTGAGAGGTAGCAATGGTCCACGTAAATATTGCATTGAGAAATGGGGAAAGCCTACTAGTCTGCCAAGGTACGTACAAAATTCAATTGTTTTTACTTAGTTTTATCAACATTTGTTTATGATATTTACGGATCCGTTATCATTTACGTATATAAACTAAGATTATTCACGAAAACATTTATATTTAATCATTAATGCAATACTGAATTTTTCCTCCAGGGCCCATACCTGCTTCAATCGATTGGATTTACCTCCGTATCCTTCATTCGAAATGCTTTATGAGAAGCTTTTGTTGGCAGTCGAAGAAACCAACACATTTGGCATCGAGTGAACGAGCAACCGTTCAACGAAATGTTGTTTTTTTCATCGTGCAACAAACGCACATTGGTGCACCTTTGAAACATCTTGGTGCTCACCGAGTGAAGCCATTTGTAACAAATTTGATGAGCTGCTGTTACCATCTAAATTTCCAGCACATCAATCAGGCATTAAATTGCTTCCATGGGACGAGCGCCAGTTTTCGGGATTTCGTTTTGCGTCAGCAAGGACCGAGCCGTTATTTCATTGCAAACAGAGTGGAATTAACAACCAATAAAGGTAATTTAAGAGAGTTAGGCATCCTACACATGGTACCGTTGCGTTCGAGATGATCAAAAGTTATGGCTTGCCTTCACGCTAATTACAAATACTTAACCGCACTTGTGAAACACTCGTTAATATAGAGCTGGAAGCCGCATATAACATTAGTGAAGGCCTGTATCCCACACGCCATTTTCAATTCACCGGTTTTCCATTCAAGTGACACTTGTGTTGGCGCATTTTATTAATGAAAGATTACGTTTTGTACACCCGACAAATGTGGAATACATTTGGATATTTTAATATATGTTCAGTATCTCGGTGTGTCCCAGCCAGTGGCAAAAGGAGTAATTAATTGTAAATGTGACCCTTGAAAAAATCCTCTCTCATGATAGTTTTGTATGAAAGGCAGGCGTGCTTGTTCTAAAACATGCTGCCAGTAGCTGGAAATTACCTCCTAGCGAAGTTCCCCAAGGATAACGTTTACTTGAATGACCGTCTTTTTTTGCCGAAACATTTGAGCGATGATACAAATGGCAAGTATGACTAAACAAAATATATGCCTGTAGCCTTCAGCGATGTATTCCAGCACTGTAACTCATTGGTTTTTAAGATATGGTATGCTTCGATATGTCTTGCATTGTAGTTTTTCTTTGACTTGGAACTGTTCTACTGTTAAAGTATTGGGAATGTAATCTCAACCTCATATTAGGTACCTTTAGATATGGGATATCTTTGGTGGCAGGATTGCCATCGGCAAAGAATTAAATTCCTGTGGCATTCTATTGACACCGAGGCTACTGGCCAACTATTGGAGGATACTTATTGTAGCTGCCATTTAAGCGAAAGTTAATGTCAATATCCACAATGCTAAAAATTACTGTCGATTGCGTTGTTTTAAGAACTGAATTTAACTGCGGAGTTTACTTGGCCGCCTTCCTGCTCCGCGTGGAATATTTCAAGAAAGGCAGTTTTTATAATACAAATCATCATTTTTTATTAAGTACTGTAAATGATGAATCTTGCAATAATTCAAGCCATTTTCTAACTTTCAGTATTTATTTATTTATTTATTTGTGTACAATAGTCTAAAAATTTTAAATGTTAAAGTTATATAAAATTATTGGACTTGGCGAATTTTTCAGTTATAATCTTCTATTAAACAAAAACTTTCTGATATTTTTAGAAATTCTAAAGTTATTGACATTAGCATACGTTTAACTGGCCAAATTGATATTTTCAATCTTTTATTATGCAATTAATGGCTACAATTTGATGTTGAGATGCATTCCCAAAACTTGAACATTTGGAACAGTGCGTAACAGTAAAATTGCTTGCCATTTTTCCTACAAGGCAATGTATGTGTTTGGTGTTCAATCGTATGGAATATCTGGAAAATCGCACGGAATCTGATAGAAACATTACCAAAACAATTGCTCAAGGAATCTACAAAAATGGGTTAAATTTATTTAAAATGCTTAGTAGCCAGTGTGTCACGTCTCGCTTTGGATCCATTTGGATAGCTTTGCAGTGAAGCGTATGGCTGTTGTTGCTTAAGCTTGAAGTGATGGTATTTGGATAGACATTGGAGAAAGCATTAAAACAATTGCAAGGTTTTGCAATTTTTAAATTACTTTTTTTTTCCTTAATTTTGTTGTGGTTATGTTCAGTTTTGAAGCTACATACCTATAGTTGATTTTAATTGGAGGGATTTGCAGGCCAATAAGTTTTGAATCACTAGATCAAGAATGCAGTGGAAATATAAAGCCCTTTATTACTACCATTCAGGTTTCTTGTAAGATTGCAAACTTGTCAACACTGGTTGCTTGGCATTTATTTCTTAACCATTTTCGTTATTTAGAACATTTCGTGACAAGCTTGTTTTGCACTCATCTTGCCATAAATATCCACCTTTTTTCTTTTAAGTTGTCCCATGTAAATACTTTTGTGGCCAGCTTGCCATTCCTTCTGTTTTACACCAATTTTTATCAGTTTGCGTTTAATACATTTGTTCCCAATTGGGTTTGATGATGACATAATGTTTGGTTGAACTTTTTGGTGGAGTTGTTTGTTTTAAAATAATAGCTGGTTGTAATTGGTGGATTCTAATTCCGTTTAATTTATTTTTCGTGTAATAATTTGTGTAACTTTTTTGAGCCACCGTTTCCCAAATTAGGAGCACCTAGCTTGACTAAACATTCGGCTTCAAGAAGTTTGTATCTGAATGGTTTACAGGAAGTTCAATGACATTACGAAGCATTTAGTTCGCTTCATAACCGGTGAATTGTTTTCGAAGATGGCGGGTATTGTTCAACATTTTCAAATGGTGATTTTCTTAACTAATAATAGAGTCGATGAAGTTCCCCAAAACTCACGTTTTAAATTAATGCTGTTACTGACATACCCTAATTAGCAAATATAGAATTTTGTAATACCCTAGTGGCACATAGTCCCAAAGTATGCGTGAGAAATACATTTGCTAAAATGGGTATGACATAATTAAAATTCGCTTTCAAAAAGTACTGCAAACGGTAGTAGAAGCAAACTACACGTGGAAGTCATTGGTCATAAATTCATAATCATACTTGGGTGTTCTTTTTTTCCATCTCATCTTTTAGCAGTTTGCGTGGTCGTTTTTTATGATTGTCACACATTTTATTTGTATTTAAGTCGAGTCCATCCGTGTTCATTTTTTCATTGTAAAAACGTGCTGCATTAATTCGTTTTTCATTGTGATAGAATTCTCCTCCTAAGCCAGACCTGGCGTCTTTGACCGTCGTGCATATTTTGGTTTTACTTTAGTATGCATTATTACCTAATCCTAACTTTGCGTTTCGGATGCTGTTAGTCCACGTCTATTTTCATCGATAGTTTTCCTAGTCAGATAATTCAAAGACGAGCAGGATCTGGTGGACTATTTTCATTTGTTTTGTTTTTTTCTGTAAACGATAAAAATCATTCACGAAAGCTCAATCATTTTCATAACGATTGTGTTGTTCTTGCCAGCGTTTAATCACAATTCACATTTGATGTACAGTATTAGATAGGCTGATATTCTATTTCAGTATGACTTTCAAAGACCTTAATGTAATATTAATGAGTTGAAAAACGTATGTATAGATTAAAAATCGATGGTAGAATTTCAATCACAGTTGTGATGTTCTTTATTATGTCCACGAAACGTTTCAGATGTTTTAATACAAGTGAGGAAGTTCATGCTGTCTGGAACCCTTCTTTCTCTTGAAAAGATTCTATTTTTTCTCACATTGGTAAACGTTAGAACATTACTTCTTGATAAGCCATTAAAGTTACCGTTAGTAGCTTAATTTAATAGAGAGTTTTAGCATGCCAACGTCTTTATACATACCTTAACTTTAATGGCGGGAAGGGCGTAGACACACATTGAACTACCATATGTACGTAATTTGTGCGCATACGTGGTTCTTCCCTTCCCGCAGCTAAAGTTAAGGTAAGTATAAAGATGTTGGCATGCGAAAACTGTCTATTATGCAAAGGGGTCTTAAAGGGCACCATTAGAGAGCGTGTGAATAGACAGTTTTAGCATGCCAACGTCTTTATACATACCTTAACTTTAATGGCGGGAAGAGAGGAGCCACGCATTGAACTAACCAATGGACTAATTGAACGTAATGTGTGCACATATGTTGTTCTTCCCTTCCCGCCATTAAAATTAAGGTCAGTATAAAGACATTGGCCTTTCCTTGACGGCTGGAATGCCATAGGTAAAGTTCGACATTCCATTGAGATAATCTAAATTTCATGAAATTTTGTTAGGTGATGCAATTAAAGCACAGGCAACATTGCGCAAGTGTGGACCTGGGCAAAGTACCACATTCCATTGAGAACATTTTAATTTCACAAATTGTCGTGTGGTAGATGCAAGTAAACCACAGACAAAATGGCGCAAGTGTGGACACTGCATTCTACAAACATTTCTACCCAATTTGACACAGAAACGTCAATCGATTATATTTTCGTGAGATGCTACTCTTATTCTTGAAAAGTACTTATGCCAAGTGAAAAGATCTTCAAATGATCAGTGATGATATCTTATTGCCTCCGTAATTAGTGAAAAGACAAAGGAATTTTTAAGTGCGGGTTTTTAGTCGTTGTATTCCAAAATGGCGTTTCGGTATCCATCTTAAGCTACCTTGGAAGAGGACACTAATCAAGGGAATATTAGGAAGAGATTGCTTGTTTCATCCACTGGTTATTTTTGGTGAATGGTGATCGAAGAAACTAAGGTAGGCAAAAAATGTACATCAAATGTTTTTCTTTATTGCGTAACATGTCGGTTTTTAGCCCTTGAATACAGCATTTCATACCAACATTTTGCCCTAGATGCTCTTGATTGCTCTATAATGTAGTATTTTGTAATACTTAATTGCATTTGTAAGCTAGCACTGGATTGTGAAGCATCCGTATAATAACGGATATAAATGCACAGTGTAGGACCACAACGAGAGTCAACAATATTGGAAACAACAGAAATAATGTTGTTTGTGCCTACCTAATTTAATTTAAAAATGATACATATCCTTAATTAAAAATATGTATGACAACAGTGTTCCCAAAAACTGAAAATAGACAAAAAGTTTATTAATTTGTGAAACGAGTCCTAATCGACGGTTTTAACTATAAACTCTACATTAGTATTACTGAAAGCGCTATTAAGCCTTGACATACTGTGAAAAATATTTCATTTTTGGCCGCAAACAATCCTCCATACGTTATTGCAGGACAGTCGACTGATAAAGTGGTTACATATAACAAGTAATTTCCGTGTTCCTAATAATTTAAAAATATTTTCTAAATAATCGCGTTAATTTTTCACTTCTATCCATATGAATATCGACATTTATACTAAAAACTATAGGCTATACGTTGGTCTAAAACAAACATGAGCTGAACAATTTGTGGCTGACAAAAACTTGAGTTTCTGCAGTTTTTATTCGGTATTTTCTTGTTATTTAACTCGAAAAGAAAATACCAACGTATTTTTGTTTTATTTTTTTGCGGAAAAAGGTTTATACCAGCTGATAATCTTGTATTATGGCATTATATTCATATTGTGAGTATATTAACTTTATACATGGGCATTAAACGCCATACATGGTCATACACGTTTTTAGACATGAAAAATATACTATATCATATACACTATCATATATACTATAGCATGTTTGGCCCTATGTACTTTTTCCACAAGGTGTATGCCTCGAAAAACGCCCTTGCCCAATTAAAGTTACCGCTCATGATAAGTAACTTTGGAACAGAATTGTATGGGAATATCCCTGCACCTGTTAATAAGAGAATAAAAATGATGCTATATTTGGAAAGAGGGGGTGATTCTATCTGACCAGCTCACTTTCGGGTTGTAATTATTGAACACTTCAGAATTTAAAAAAAACACCAAAAACTGGTGTAGAGTATTTCACATCTTTTAGTTGATGGAGATGGACAATGCAATAGTATTGATAACCAAACAAAGTTACCTTCTCGAACGTCGACAAATCATCTATTGATGTAACACATAGGGCATTCTGAAGTGTTGATATTACCTAAAAGATAATACATGTACTTGGATGAGTTGTTTTGATAATATCACATGTGAATATTTAACGCTAGTAATAATAGAGAGTTTGAGCCAGCCAACGTTAACGAAACGATAACGAGAAACGGCACTGGCGGCCCGGAATTTCAAGGACTACCCTATGCGAAGCATGGTATTCCAATGCCATTCCGGGCCGCCAGCGCCGTTTCACGTTATCGTTATCGTTTCGTTAACGTTGGCTGGCTCAAACTCTCTATGATGGACCCAAACGTGCATGTTACAATTACCAGTTGGTTGACCCTAGAAGCAAAGAGGCATTTTATTCCTGAAGCGATAATTCTAGCTAAAATGAAAAACGTCAGACTGCTGATGGTTTCTACGTCGCTTAATTCGAGCATTACTTTAGCATTGATTACGATGTAGACGAAATCGTTAATCAGAGTCAAGAGGAGTATTCCCGAAAACAGTGCGTCATTTTCCTTGACAAGACGACATGCATTTCGGTGGTGGTTTTGGTACATGGCAAGTGAGCCGTGTTTTTTCGACTTTATATCTTGTATGGCCTCGAATGCAAAACTGAGGACTTTGCAAAACATGATGAATATCGCTCTGAAGATTGCGGATATTAGTCTCAATAATGTGAATTGAACCAGACCAAACATTGCAATACAGGTGACGAAAATGTTGGACCCCATGGATCCGGAGTCAACGAGGTCCCTTAAGCGGGTCAAATTTGTAAAGTAAGCCAAGCAAATATCAATGATAATCAACACGATTTCGAACAGCATTGTCAGAGTGAATAGACGTTGGATCTTGCTTCGATTGTGGTTATCAGAATACCACTGGCCGTGATCCCGAGTCATCAATTCACTCAGATTCTGTATGTGATGACGGTATTTTGGTGCCAGCAGGATCAGGTGAAAAAACAAGACCATAACCGTTAACTGTGGTGTGATGGTGATGATCCAGGTACTCATTTTCTGGGATATCGAATGCCTTTGGACGAAAAATATTTCATCAGTGGCAAGTATCGTTACAGCTAATGTATACACGCAGAAAAATATTGATGATGGGATGATTTGCCATTTTCTGAACATTTTGGGGTCTTTGGTGGTGCCTTTGATGACGTTTGCATCAGCGGTAAGATCTACACCCCACACGCATTTAATCACAGTGAGAAATAAGCTGAAACCGATCTTGTCACCGGATTCTTGCTTGTTTTCTGGTGTTGTCCAAGTATATTTTTGCATTGGTATTGCCATGTTGTCTTTCTGAAACATTGGTCCCAAAACAACGGACTTTAAACCTGCTCGATTTGATGCTGCCTGACTTTGTTAAAAGAATTCCTTATAATAACTAAATTTCCTACCCAATGTCATGCATGCAACAATTTTTATTTGTACGGGTTTCGACTTCAATTCACGTAATTTTATTATCTTTAAAGGCGATTGTTTGATAATACATATATACTTGTGTGATGTTTCTGTATCCCACACCCAAAAACAACAAACTTAGGTGCAAAATTGTTTATGTCAATATATGCAATATGGGAATAGAAAAATCGATATGGATTGTGTATATTTATTGTGTAAAGTACTCTATAATTGAATAGCGGAAATGTACGCAAGTTTAATGATTGATATGCTATTACTGCACCATTAAAAATTGATTAATTGTATCGCAATGAAGATTCGTACAATCATTATTAAACATTTAGATACGAATATTCCTGGAAAAGTACAACTGTAAAATACGATTTCATATTAGGTTTCGTTGGGAGATCACAATTGTTTGCACTGTTTTTGTTTTTTTTAATAATTTATAGAAACTAGAAAATTAGTACAACTATTATTAAACTCAGAAAAACTGGAGACAGCTACATCGAATCTAAGATCAAGGTGTATGTGAGAGTGAGACCAATAACCTGAAAAAAAGTTTTATTATAAATTTACTTGTATAATGAATAGAATACTTTACCAAATCTAGTGCATGATTTTCACTTACATTGAAAATGAATTCCTTTTTCACAATGAAAATGTTGGCAAATGTTATCGCTGCCCTGCTTGTTGCTTGCTCATTTTGATACATTATAAAATGTACGTTTTCCTGTAACAGTAACTGCGAGCATAAATGAAAGCGACTCAATTATGAAGTTATCATATAATTTGCAAGTGATGACTTGTTTTATCTACCGTTTGTAGATTCGTTCTTTTAGAAAAATATGCTTCTGGAATTCTTAAAGAGGAAACCACCTGCACATTAAAAATTAAACATTAAGATTATTAATTGCTTAATGTAGATAAAATGCATTATACTCAACCTGATTCGGAATATCACACGGTATTTCTTATCCCTTTAACCATTTTAGAATCGAATTTTGCTGCCATAAATTTTCTATAGAAAGCTTAACATAAAGGCCACTAGATGGCTCTGGAAGGAAAGTTAAGCTGCTGGCAAATTTATATTTGCGAATTATATAACGAGCATATGCAATGAAAGCATGTTTTGAGGATTTAATGAAATCATGTTTGCCGTGGGTTTTTTAAGTTTCTATACCTGTGCAATGATATTTTCTGTTTATTACAATAGTTTTTTTCTTGATATATTCATGGGGATGCAAAAGTCTTCTTTGGACTGATTATACAATTTTTTTAATTATTATTTTCAAATGTTTTTCGACATTAGGGAGATTGAGCATGCCAACGACATAACGGTAACCTTAACGTTAGAGGTGGCCACGGACTGAACTACCCAATGAACTAACTGAACGTCATGAGTGCACATGTCTGGTCTTCCCTTCCCACCTCTAAAGTTAACTTTAAGACGTTGACATGCTCAATCTCCCTATTAGCGATACTTACTTTTTCATTAACGTTGGAGCAGTACCACGTGTTGCCTATAAAAAGTCCTACTTGACCAATAACGAACGGTATTGAACTCATGAGCGATTTGGCGGTTAAATCTGGGTTGAATCCCTTATAGAGTTTCCAATAAAGTACTAAATAGAGCAATTCGAAAAACAGCGATGCGAATATAAACAAAGCAAACAGCTCATTAAACTCCTCCACCAAAGATGACAATCGTTTATGAGTAATCCTTAGCTGATCGATCGAAATATTTCGAAATTTTCGATTTCCGTGTATTTTTTGAGGCATATGGCAGTCGAAGAGCCTCGAAATGACGTTGCTTAAGGTGATGATTAAGCCCATAATGAACATTGGACACGCGTCGGTCGCTACGAACCATATAGCCAAAGAGACTTGAACAAACAGTTCATAAATTATTTTCGTCTCACTGCTTAGTCCAAAATATGGAAATATCTCACTGATTTTTATGCTTGCTCCCAAATTCAGACCAACTACACCAACGACAATGCAGATAACAGTCAATGTTAACCAAATAAACAATAACCGTCGTGTTTTTCTGATGAGGTATTCGCGAAGATCTGGATACGGTATGTCATCTATGCATCTGGCCAGATTCCTCACGAAGCCATGGAATTTTTTGAAATTCTTGCAGAAAATCATGTATGAAATCGTGCACGTTAAAGTAGTTGAAACAGATATGCTTGCCCAACATATTTCATTAATGGAAAACCCGGGTGAATTCACCTTCCACAAAATAAATAAGATGGCCGAACCGAGAGCTACCAAAACGCCGATTGCGAAAATGGGAATAACTATAATCCAGTTGATTAATCGGTCATATTTTCTGTTTTCACTGAAATACAAGTTGAGACCGAAACAACGGAATACCAAATATATAATCTTCAAACCCGTTCTCTCTATAACAGCAATGTCGTCATCCATTTCGAGAACCTGTTCTCTAACAACGATCATTTTTCAAGTGTTTATGCCCTTATCACAAAAATCTACTTGTCGTTATTATTTTGTTTTACTCAAGACTAAACATATTAAACTGCATGCGTTTCCATGCCAACTATCATAATACATCGAGTTGTAAACAGGCGTTCATTTACAGACATGTTAAACAATTCATTAAACAATCACATATTTGTTTACCGTGCTTGCTAATTAATGAATTTTGTATAGATTGCATTAAAATGTCATTTTCTTCAAATTTAGCAATGGTGCATAATGCCTGTGGATAATTCAAGCCACTCTTGGTGCCGGGATAGGTTAATATAATATTAAAGCTTATGCAATATGTTCAAACATTTTTATTGATCGTGCTTTGAAATATACTACTTCTAATAATTTTAAAATAATGCCTTGTTTAGTCATCGGGAAATTGCTAAAACGGTGTAATGTCTTTGATTAAAAATATGTACTACAAAACTGTACCGCCAAATTGAAAATATTCAAAATTGGCATGATTTAATAGTAAAAATTCAACTTTGAAACAAGACAGATATATAAGTATATGGAATAAAATGGTGTACGCTTAAAAATATATATTTTTTGCGTTATTGCAGGATAGTCGACTGATACAGTTATGTAAAGTAAATATTTTCCTTGTTCCTATATACAATCACTTTACTGCAGGTTTTACATTGTATGACCACAAAAGTTGTTGGCTTTGTGAGCATTTTAATTGCTAATAAAACTCAAATAACACTAAAAAATGTATTATTAACCTTGTCGAAAGAAGCCATATTTGCTAATGTTCTACCAGATAAAACATCCTGTAGTTTAGTATTTACCTGTGAAAAATTCAAGGAATTCCATGGTAATCAATCCCTTTTACAATCTTTTCCAAATCTAGGTATTTAAACAATAACTGAAGAGTTCTCATACCTTTTTATTGACTTTAAATGCGTAAATGCATTTCATTCCTGAAGCAAATGTTCTCCTGAATACGATAATTTTTTTTACGAGTTTTGACTTCAATTCACATAATTTTATTAGATCCAAAGTCGGTTTTTTGATAATAAATATAATTGTGCACGATGTTTCTGTATTCCACACCCAGAAACAACAAACGTATTGCCTATGTGCAAAATTGTTTGTAATATATGCAATATGTGCATAGAAAAATCGATAAGGACTATAGGTCCTGTGAAGGTTATTGTGTAAAGTACTCTGTAATTGAATAGCGTAAATGTACCACTTTTAAATGATTGATATGCTATTAAGCACGATTAAAAAGTGATTAATTGTATGAATTTGTATCGCAATGAAGATTCTTACAATCATCATTAAACATTTAGATACGAATATTCCTAGAAAAGTATAACTGTAAAATACGATTTCATATTAGGTTTCATTAGTAGATCCCCATTTTTTTTTTATAATTTGATTATGAATTTATTATGAAATTCTGAAAAACTGAAGACAGCTACATCGAATCTAAGAGCAAGGTGTATGTGAGGGTGAAACCAATAACCTGAAAAAAAAGTTTTATTATAAATTTACATGTATAATGAATACTTAAACAAATATACATATATAGTGCATGATTTTCACTTACAGTAAAAATGAATTCCTTTTTCACAATGAAAATGTTGCCAAATGTTATCGCTGCTCTGCTTGTTGCTTGTTCATTTTGATACATTATAAAATGCATGTTTTCCTGAAACAGGCGAGCATAAATGAAAGCGGCTTAATTATGAAATTATCATAATTTCGTGTGTGATTTCTGGTTTTAACTACCGTTTGTAAATTCGTTCCTTTAGAAAAAATTGCTTCTGGAATTCTTAAAGAGGAAACCACCTGCGCATTAAAAAATAATCATTAAAATTATTAAAATTATTAATTACTTAATGTAGATAAAATTCATTATATTCAACCTTATTCGTACTATCACACGGTATTTGGCATCCCTTTAACTATTTTAAAATCGAATTTTGCTGCCCGAAATTTTCTATAGAAAGCTTAACATAAAGGCCACTAGATGGCTCTGGAAGGAAAGTCAAGCTGCTGGCAAATTTATATTTGCGAATTATATAACGAGCATATGCAATGAAAGCATGTTTGTGGTGAATTTTTTTAAAGTACCTGAACCAATATGAAATTGTCTCATGATTATTCCTGTTTATTACAAAGTATTCATCGCATATTCATGGAGATTCAAAAGTCGACTTGGAAATGTTTAACATTTTTAAAAATTATTATTTTCAAAAGTTTTTCGATATTAGTAATACTTACTTTTTCATTAACGTTGGAGCAGTTCCACGTGTTGCCTATAAAAAGTCCTACTTGACCAAAAACGAACGGTATTGAACTCATGAGCGATTTGGCGGTTAAATCTGGTTTGAATCCCTTATAGAGTTGCCAATAAAGTACTATATAGAGCAGTTCCAAAAACAGCGATGTGATTAAAAACAAAGCGAACAGCTCATTAAACTCCTCCACCAAAGATGACAATCGTTTATGAGTAATCCTTAGCTGATCGATCGAAATATTTCGAAATTTTCGATTTCCGTGTATTTTTTGAGGCATATGGCAGTCGAAGAGCCTCGAAATGACGTTGCTTAAGGTGATGATTAAGCCCATAATGAACATTGGACACGCATTGGTCGCTACGAACCATACAGCCAAAGAAACTTGAATGAACAGTTGATAAATTACTTTCGTCTCACTGCTTAGTCCAAAATATGGAAATATCTCGCCGGTTTTTACGCTTGCTCCCAAATTCAGAATAACTACACCAACGACAACGCAGAAAACATTTACTGTGGCACAAATAAACAATAAACATCGTGTTTTTCTGATGAGGTATTCGCGAAGATCTGGATACGGTATGTCATCTATGCATCTGGCCAGATTCCTCACGAAGCCATGGAATTTTTTGAAATTCATGCAGAAAATCATGTAACCAATCGGGCACGATATTGTAGTTGAAAACGATATGCTTGCCCAACATATTTCATTAATTGAAAATCCGGGGGAATTCACTTTCCACAGAATAAATAAGATGGCCGAACCGAGGGCTATCAAAATGCCGATTGTGATAATGGGAATAGCTATAATCCAGTTGATTAATCGGTCAGACTTTCTGTTTTCACTGAAATACAAGTTGAGACCGAAACAACGAAATACCAAATATATAATTTTCAAGCCCGTTCTTTCTATAACAGCAATGTCATCATCCATTTCGTGAAGCTGTTCTCTAACAACGATCATTTTTCTCTATAAGTGTTTCGCGATAATTATACACGTGCTTATGCCCTTATCATAAAAACCTACTTTTCGTTGTTATTTAGTTTTACTCAAGAATAAACATTAAACTGCATGTGTATCCATGCCAACTATCATAATACACCGGGTGGTAAACAGACGTTTATTTACAGACATGTTAAAGAATTCATTAAACAATCATATTTGTTTACCGAGCTTCCATTAATGAATTTTGTAGATTGCATTGCAATATTTTCTTCAAATGAAGCAATGATGCATAATGCCAGTGGATAATTCCAGCCACTGTAGGTGCCGAATTAGCATCATATAATATTAAAGCTTATGCAATATGTTCAAGCATCTTTATTGATCATTCTTAGAAATATACTTCTAATAATTTTCAAATGATGCATTGTTTACTCATCAGGTAATTGCTAAAACGGTGTCATGTCTTTGATTAAAAATATGTACGACAAAACTGTACCTCCAAACTGAAAATATACAAAATTGACGTGATGTTTTAGTAAATTTCAAGTTTGAAACAGTGAAGGCATATATAGAATAGAATGTTGTAGGTTATAAGAACACTTACGCTTAAAAATATCTCTTTTTTTGCTGCAAATAAACCTCCATACGTTATTGCAGGATAGTCGACTGATAAAGTAGTTAAGTAAAGCAAATAATTTCCTTCTTCCTATCATATGATTGCATTTAAATCGTCAAAATATGAATTAGATTAGTAAGGTGAAGAAAGGTTGATAACTTCAATCCTGTCACTTGTATTGAAACATAATTTTGAAAATAATTGAAAATCGAATCTAAAATCACTAGTTATTGGCTTTGTGATCACTTTAATTGCTAATAAAACTCAAATAACACGAAAAAATGTAGTAACCTTGTCGAAAGAAGCCATATCTGCCAATGTCCTACCGGTTAAAGCATCCTGGAGTGTGGTCTTTACCTGTGAAAAATGTAAGGAATTCCATGGTAATCATTCTGTTTTCAAAATCTAGGTATTTAAACAATATCTCAAAAGTTCTCCTACCTTTTTATTGACTTTAGATGCGTAAATGCATTTCATTCCTGAAGCACATATTCTCCTGAAGATGATAAATGTCGTGAATATAATAGGTTCTATATCACTTAGAACAAAGAGTATTTTAGCATTGATAACGATGTACACAAAATCAGTAATCAGAGATAGAAAGAGCACATTGGAGAAAAGAGCATTGTTCTGCAAGACCATATTACACGCATATCTGTGATGGTATTGGTATCGGGCCAGAGAGCAATATTTAGTGGTCGTCAAATCTTTCAATGCGTCGAATGCTAAGCTAAGGACTTGACAACATGTAACAAACCCCACTCTGTACAGCGAGGACGCCATTTTTAAAATAACGAATTGAACTATGCCCAATGCACCTATAAAATAAGTTAAAGGCACGCTTTTCATGGATCCAAAAAGCAGCAACACTTCGTAATGTTTTCTGTTGGCGTATATGGCCATCAGAACTTCAATGATTGTAAAAGCAGTCTCCAAAGCCAAGATTCGAGTAAACAATTTCTGGACTTGTTTTCGGTGATTGTTGTTTATGTACCATTGCCCATGCTTGCGGATGACTAGGGCACTCAGGTTTTGAACAAGGCTACGCAATTTCGGTACTTTAATCACGAGATGGAACAATATGAAAATGACCATCATCTGAGGCGTGATAATGGTGATATAACTGCATATCAGAGACGTGGTAAGTTTCTTTCTTGAAAACACTTCGTTGGTCGTGATTGCAATGCTTCCAATGGTAAATACAACTGCGAAAAACACAAGAAGGATCATTTGTAATTTTCGTAGCTTTTTAGTGCATTTGGCACGTATTTTACTTTCTGTCGGTGTTTCCTCTTCTGTGAGGTCAATTCCCATGATATATTTGTACGCGAGAAAATAGTACTTGAAGCCAGCTTGTTTGGTGACATCCTGCATGTCCTGTTTAAATTCCGGACAGTTCCATGCAAAGATTTTCCCTTGATTTGGCAAGACGCCTTCAGCCATTGCGAAATATATCCAGGCAGTGCAATTGTTTCACCAAGTCTGTTTTGAGATTATTACAGTATGACGCAACAATAAATGTCATTTCTGAATTAAACGGTATAATAACCTGTTTTGTATATCATAATTCGTTGATTATATAGTCCTTCAAATTTATGAGAAATCCAATCGATATGTTGATTTTTCCATGTTTGCCATTATGGACATGAACACGTACTCTGTAATCTTTAGGGATATATGCTCTTCGACACTGTCTGGACATTCATGTTTATTTGTAGTTAAACGTGGCATGGCGTTTAAATGTATTTCCAGGCGTCGGATATTTAGTTAGATATACATGTATACAAATGTTGTATTTCTCCTCATTTGCTGAAATGAGTTTTGCATGACAATGACAATGACATATTGATTAGTATAGCATGATGTCACTTCACTGCTGCTGCCTTTATCACCCTATATATTATAGCATTAGCGTCATGTTTTCTGAATTAATTTACTGAAATGGATCGTATACGATAACGACAAACAACTTGCAAGAATCCAATTGAACGTGAAACAAGTGATCATTTACTAGTTATTACGGTTAGTAGGGTTTTATTAATGCAACGTCAATCGTCATAGAATACTCAACAATATATACGAAACAATGTCAACTTTGCAAGTGCAATTGAAATACAGTATAAAGCATTTGGCAATTCTACATTTATAATCGCTATTGTCGTTATAAACTTCAAATAGTGATAACTGAAAGTATTATTTAATTATCGTAAATATATTGGGTATTTCGAAAATAATATTAAGATTATATAAATATATAGTTTTTCGTATGACTATCAGAGGATACAAATCTTGAGATAAAGTGCAGACTAGGTCTATGTGAGCATTTTTAAAATTAAAAATATACTACGCAGTCATATCAAAACATGACTTGTAGTATAAAAAAAGTTCCTGTCATATACTAGCAAAAATAAAGTAAAATGTGACAACTGCTCCTCCAATCTGAAAAAAAAAAATATATGCGATAAATATGTTGTTTTTTTGCAATTTATTACAGGGAACATTTTCTTTGTAGATGTGTTACCTTGTAAACGATCTCAGTTTGAATTGGTGTGACGTTGCCATAGGTCATTTCTGTTCTGTTTATGGCGCATTCCATTACATAAAGCTTGTAATGATGGTGTTCCTGTAAAAAAAAAATGTTTGAAATATAAGCTAACCTCGTTGCATTTTAAAATTAATACACTTACTTTGCTCAGTTGACCCGAATTCATTGAAGTTGTTTTGGAAACCAAATTAAACGAGAGTGCAATCTGTAAAAAAATCAAAATATTAAATTTCAATACAAACATATCCATTCAGCAGTTTAATGTTTTAAATATTTGATGCCAAATTAATTTTTAACAATGCTTTTTTTTTAGTTTTTGCATAAAAGTGGATGAGTATTTTTCGGCCACACCTGTGTTGTTCAAGTTAATAAAAATTGCAACTGTTTTGTGTGGATATTTTGCGATACAGGAGTAAAGTGAAATAGCAACTGTTCAAACTACTTTATCATGAAAAACGTGTTTTACACCTTGCATCTGTGCTATTACCCATTAGCTACAGTCAATTTAGGCTATTGCCACCCTTTCAATCTCCAACCGTGCTAACACAAGACCACCCTAACCTGAGTAATAGCACATTATCCACACTTTTTTTGTGCTGTGAGAAGTTTTTTATGCCAATTAGTCTTCTTACCTTCTGGTTCACTCTAGAAGCTGACAGCAACTTGACGAAAAACATAAGCACCTCGTATAAGATGTAGGCCGAACATTGACTGTAGCCTCGCAGGTATTTATAGGACTGCAATTTAAATAAAATGTGGAAGTGTTGACATGTGTAGATGCCCGTCGATGTGAACATATCGAAGGCCAAGATACCATCGAAAGATCGGACAAGACTGCCGAGGATTTTGTGGTTTTGCAACCATGCACTCAAAGGAGAAGATTTCGGTTGGGGCATCCAGGCGAGAATAGGGGTTGAATTTTCCATTTGTTTTTCCTCATCCAAAAACACTTCTTGGTGAGAGTACAAGAAGCAAAAGATGTGGCAAATGGCCGCATAAATAAATACCATGAAAATTTGGAAAGGGATGGTGAAGCATAGCCACACTAAGCGCATGTTGATGAATGCACCAAAGAGGAATTCTTGAAGAGGGTTCTCCAGAGTCAGATTATTGATTTTTGGAAGGTGCAAATCGGCGTTGCCTTTTATTATGGTAAATTGACTGGCAATAAGGTAACCCCCAAATAGGACCAGGCACAAGTAAAAGAGCATTATGGCCATCTTCAACTTCCTTTGACATTTTAATTCTAGTTCTGGGGAGCAGATCAAGTGCATTTTCTGCTCCAGCTGTTGAAATGCTTCTCGGAATTTATGCTTGATGAAGTAGACTCTTACGTATGTGGACGTGTGAGCCAATTCAAGCACTGAATAGATTGGCCACAAAACCTTGGCTCTGAAGTAGATTAGTTCGGTGGCAACAAAGAAGTTGTTCGCTGTTATGGCAAAATTGAGCACGGGCATCACAATTGCTAGACACATAAAGAATGTGCTGTAGTAAAACAGGAACGTCGAACAAAGGCGGTTGAACCAGTTTGCTTTTTGGGTAGTTTTTTGAATATTCAAGCCAAATAACAGGAAAGTGAACTTCACCATTTGCACTCCTGAGTCTGATCGGTATTTTTGATTAATATTAATCATGATTTTTACTTTTGAATTTAGGAATGTTAACACGCAATGTTGCTCCTAATTTGCCAAAATTGAACTATAGAGAACAATTTTAGATGAGAAGCTCTTAACAACAGTGCCGTTTTAAGGTCATTTCATTGCTTTTATGCTGTATACATGGTATAATTCTCAATGTTTTATCGATATTTCTTGTTTTGTCATTTCGAATTTGGGACAAAGACGGTAAACACAATTCCTTTATAGTGACAAATGCTGCGACATAGACATGGTAAACATCAATTGAGCCTTGGATGAAGTAATTAATTTTAGGCTGGTGATTTATAGCATGATGGCAGCTAATTGCTTTTTTCATTATGAACAGCACAAGAGTGTTGAGTTGGTCAAGGTCGATGTTTTTCCAACCTGATCAGCCAAAATTAGGTAATAGGTGATCACTGTCCCAGTCAACTGAAAGAAGGAGGAAAGTACATTATTAATTCACAAAGTAGCAGTTCCTGTCATAATTAAGCAACAAAACAGTAATTATTGAATAGCATTATGCTAACATACCGTGAAGATGTTAGCTTTGCTAACCCGCATAAAACCACCGTACGTCATGGCTGCATTGTTAAGTGTACATTCTGATAAGTAAAGCATATAGTATTTATGGTCCTGTAAAATACAGTACCAATTCAGTAATTAATTCAGTGTTTTCATTTTTTATCAGTTTAAAGTGTTTTGTGATGTCTGCCAATTTTGGATTTTTTGATAAAACATTGGCATTCTGCATTTAGTGCACACATAGCTAAATCAAACAAATTGTAATTGCGTGAGTTTTGTTTTAAAGAAATAACTAATATTCAGATCAATGAAAAGAAGTATTACTTGCGAAAACGGTTGTTCCTTATCTTGATTTTCACCAGTAATGGAAGTCGAATTTAATGAGGATAAAATCTAAAAAATCAATGTTGTAATTACTTTATTAACTTGAAGAATTATGGGCTTTCATGAAAATACATTTCTTGAATCTTGTGCAGGTTTGGTTTAGATAGGTAATGGTCGCCAAGTTAATGTTCATTTGAGTAAATAACCTAAATGACTGTTTGTGCGTTTTGTGAGCATCTTGAGGTCCAAAATAGGAAATAGTGAAAACTATTTAAGTGGGCACCGAGAACAGAAGATTTCAATAACGCTTCCCCAACTGCTATAATTTAAAATACAAAAATCCCAAAACTGTCTTTGAAACTTTGGGGCCTGCTTATGTGTTTTACTGGTTCTGAACTACCATGGGCGAAGAGATACATGTACCTTCTCGTTAAGCATCGATGCCGCAAATGCCTTGGCGCAAAATTTTCCAATCTGCATAATGATGAATGTCATGGTATTAAAATCGGCAATTGAATCCCCTTTAACTCTGATGAATAAGATCAAAACGATGACAGTTACGGCCGTGGTTCCAAGCATGAACTCCGAATAGACAGTGTCGAAAGACTTAACTAAATTTCCCAGCATCTGGTGTTTTTTCCTTATATTCCTTAACCTGGACTGTGATTTTGACGATGGCTCCCATGAGTTTTTCTTAACGGATTTCTCTTCTCCTTTGTCCAAGTTTTCGTACAGGGACGCAATACCAAGGCAGGTTAGCACGTAGAGAAATTCCCCATACATTTGAAACGGAAATAGAACATATAGTGCCAAAAAGCGAGATATGGTATAAACTGGAAGCATGAAATTGATACGCGAATCTCGTTCGAGGACCTCAATCGCCGTTACAGTAAGCTCAGACATTACAAAAGTATCCGCCCCTATGACTTTGGAAATCAGTTGGTACAAAGCCATGAAAGCCCAAGCGTAATAGATGGCAATGGCAAATTTCATTCGGTTTATACATTTCTTGTGTACTTCAGGGGTGCTCACTATTTGTTGGATCGTGTCATCCATTTGATGGAAAAAATCTCGATACAGACGTTTCCGAAAATACACCCTAGCGAAGTGAAGAGAGCTCAATCCCTGCAGAAGTATCTGTATTATCCAGAGCAGCAGAGATTTGATAGGAGCAGGTTCGTCCCCGTTGATGACGAGTGACAATGTCAGTGCCAGGTTGAAAGTTAAGGTCAGACTAGCCAATACAAGCGCAGTTGTGCTCAAAAGGAATGACAGGATACCCAAAATCTTGTGCAGATGAAACCGTTGTTGCTTTATACTCTTTGGTTCGGCACGAAGATCAAATCCAAATAACAGAAATGTGTATATAATCAGTTTGAAGAGCATCACCTTGACCCTTTGCATTCTATCCATTTTCGTTGTGGGATGCAATGCTACAAGAAAATTCGTTTTGCTTGGACAAATATTCCAATAACAACGCCAATGATGTCGACCATGAAAGAGTGTAATTTTGTGTCGATATTGAGACTACAAATGGCAAATTATGATAAATGCATTATGTAAATTCATTACTTAGCAATGCAAATTTGCACTGTCGAGTGGTGCGTCCTCTTACCAGGGACCTTGTGGGAGAAGTTATCGCGTGGGAATAAAACAAACGAGAACAAGATACAGAGTAGATTCTATAAACAGTAATTTATAAAATACTAGTACTTTCAGTACAACACCGTTACAGACGTGGACAAAACATTTCCATAGCAAAATTTATAAACAAAAGTTAATTCCTGCACTAGCTAGCTGAGTGTAGTAAATTTGCTTTGAATCTTACTTCTGAGATAGTTAAACTTTTTATGGACTGCGGACCTTAGTGCTTTATGAATTATTTTCTGCAATTTGTTTACATTTGTGATCTGCATGATGTGAGGTGTAAGCATTAAGCTTTTTTTCTAGATTTACTAAGCCTATATTATAATTGAAGATCATGCACATTATACTATATTGTTTTATTATGAATTACACGTTACTAACTTTGTGTTAATGAAAAGCACTAAAAAGTCAAAATCATTAATCTGTAAGTCTTAAAATCCATTCTTAATTTTTAAAGTTAAAAAAGCTAAATAAGATTGCTCTAAGTTCCTATAGTGTTGTCATTAATTTTGTAATGATCTCGTTTAATTTTAAAAACGACTATAGACTGCATTTTTTTTAATCCAGTAATTCGATTGTGTCAAAAACTAGGTGCAATTGTACTATATTTTGTATGCTCCTTTCATGTTACTTCAAACTCCATTAACTAAATGAAAACCTATTATATGGATCTTCTGTTAGAAATAGAAGCTTCCATCTGGCGTTTACATTTTGCCCCTGGGTGAGAGCAATCACTAAACCCCTTTGTAATTTGCTCTTTGTTCACTTGACAGAGCAGCATGCCAATATGTTATATGTACACAAGAGTGATGTGCTTAACCTATATTTTTATTGAACATTTTTGTTACATAAGCGCACTAAAATTCTGTAACATTAAATTTGAGATAATGACAATTTGTTTGCAAACGCATCAACGTCAGTTATTTGGCGTTAAATTCAATATCCCAGAACAAGAGTAAAGCATTTGATCGGTACATTTAATGAAATAGCTTGTTTAGCATCCGGGAATGATCAGATTTATGCAATTATCCGGGTTTTGCTTAAATATAGTAATCCTGACTAAATTTTTTGCTAAAATTAGCTATGGGAAACATTTATTAGATTCACTTTCTCTAGTAGATACTTTAAAGATTGAAAATAAACATGGTAGTCCAAAAGTCACTAAACCCGCTTAATTGCACAGTGACCAGGCAAGCCGAAAATGTGCAATTAGCCTGTTTATGCAATTATCCGGTCACAGTTCCATATAATAGTTGCACATGGGGCTTGTAAAATATGTGCAATTATCCGGGTTCACGTCATGTACGAAATATAACGCAAAAGTTCAGGGCATGGAGAATATGTGCAATTATCCGGCAATTACGCGGTTTCAACTGTATTAAAACTTAATACATTTACGAGTACAATAACTGTTCGAGAAATTTCATTCGTATAAATTTATCATTGGTATCACTTTCCATTCAATTAATCCTCCATTTCATCGGAAAGAATAAGATAGTAGGTTATGATGGTGCCTGCTACCTGAAAATGATTCACACTCTAGTTATGACAGGATGCAAACTTATTATATGCATATATGCCTTTTTTTATTAATAAAAATATATGTACCGTAAACATAATACCCTTGTGAACAACTGCAAATCCCCCGAAAGTCACTGCTGCTTGATTGAAAGAACATTCGGTTAAATACAGCATGTAGTGTTGATGATCCTGAAATGAAATTATTTGTTTTATAAACAAAAATCGTGGAGATTGTGAAAAAGACCATGCAGGAAATAATTTGATATAAAACTTGTTATAAAAACATTGTGGAAAACAATGTGAAACATATAGTGCCTGTAGACATATAAATGCTCATTCAATTAATTTTAAAAATCATATTTTCTTTTGCTCGTACAACAGATTAGATGTAGGAATTTCTGAATTTCCATAAATTCAGAAATTGTATATAAAATGTACTTGTGTAAAGCTTTCCGGTTTGTCCTCAGAATCAATGCTGTTAGAAGTTGTTTGTAATGAAAAATTTATCTATAGGAAAAGAAATTGATTTTTTATTAAATATGTAATGGAAATCTGAAGTAGTTTTAATAATATATTCTTACTTTGTCATTAAGTCTCGACGCCATTGTTATCTTCACAGTAAACAGAAAAATTTGGCCCATCAAAAAAGGTAATGAACTGGCTGAGACGATGTTGCTCATGTGAGACCGCATATACAAAATAAAAACAACAACGGTAACACCCGTAGACAATAGCATGTAATTTGAATACATTTCATCAAAATAACGAACTAAGTGCCCTAGGATTTTATGGTATTTGGTCCTTTTCCTTAGTTGGGATGCTTTGTCTTTATATTTGGGCAGCCAGGTGTAGGTCGTGTTAACAGATTCAAATTGATTCTCGGTAGCATTGGTTATGTTGTCGTACAAAAATGCTATTGAATAGCATAAAAGCAAGTAAAGCAATTCGTCGAACATTTCCAAAGGCGCGAGAACGTAAGTTGAGGCCTTTGCCGAAAACTCGTACGCGGAATAGGCCATTTTGAAGAGAGCGTTTATCTCTATAACGTCGATATCAGTGAAATTATGAGATAATCTATCCTCCAAGATACCGACATCTGCAAGACATAGAAGCAAAATCAATGCGAAAATCCAGATGTAGAAATAAATGAGGAAATATTTCATCTTCCTGTTGAGTTGATCTTGTACTCTTGGGATGCAAATGAGGTGAATGCTCTCTTCGAACTTTTGCCATAATTTGCAAAATTTTCTCCTGCGAAAATAAATTCTAATGAAGGCATAAGCGCTGAAGCACTGAAACAAAGTTTTGATCATCCAGATGAAAAAGTCCTTAAACTGAGCCGTGTTAAGTGAATTTAGAGACAGGTACGCTGCTATTGATAAATTAATGGTTGGCACCATAAATGCGATACACAAGATGAAATTTCGAATGAAGAATAGGATCAATTGAAGTAATTTGCTGAATGGTCTTCTTTCCAACGTGTTGCTTTCGTTCATAAGTTTTAGTCCGAATAGCAAAAACGTGAGGCGAATTAGTTTTATTGTAGTTAAACTTGAGTTTTGTTGCTGGAAAATCATTTTCAACTTGTAAAAGTCAGGAGAGTGAATAAAGTAAAAATACGTTTATTCCCTTAAATTATAAAGGTGGAGATACATTTTCCCATGATAGTTAACATCGTGATGCATTTTTAATCAACCGTAATTTTTATTTATACATTTCGCACACTTGCAAGTGTTTGTTCAAACATACACTCTGTGATGGAGATGTGACTGACAGAGCAACAATTTAGAAAATGGTATTTGTCTTTGGGTAAAGTTGAGAAAAATTGTTAATTTGCAATGTTTTCAATGTCACAAGTGATATTTAATCAATGGAATGATTGGTATGAATAAAACTGGTAAACATGTATGACGTTATTTGAGAATATTTCAACATCCGCGTCATAGTTTCATTGGATGAATTGCTTAATGAGCCTTAATAATCAAGTAACGTACGCAATTTAAAAATGAGTTGAAATGTTCCAAGAACAGTTGTAACTTTCATAATTATTTTTTGCACCACCTTCAACTTTTTCCTCTTAAATCCTGTAGAGCTATGGTATAAGTTATAATCGTCCCACCCACCTGAAAATAGAATTTGAAATTTGTGTATAGGCAATTTGAATTTTGATCAAGAGTTAATTTTTATTGAACATAATTATATAGGATTACCGTAAAAATGAATTCTTTTGTGATAGCCGTGATGCCACCATATGTCAGTTGTGGTTTTCTTGTGGTAATCTCATTCAAATACAGAAGGTAATGTTCTTCAACCTGCAAAAATGATTTTTAATTACTCCAGAAATGGAACTGGTATTCATTTTAAACCATAATAAAGTTTTTATACCATTTTATTTACTTTATAATTAATTCTTCCTTGTCTTTAAACTTATGCATGTATAATATAAAAACTATTGAATCTTTTCCAATTATGGAACTTTTATGGAAACAATTATGGAAACGGAATTTTCTTGTACGGAATTTCATGACCCTGAATGATTTTCAAAGATGACTTCGTAACATAATATAAATTTGTATCAAATTCCAGTATCGACATACATATTAACAATGCATTAAATAACAACATATATTTAAAGATTAAGGCTATTAAATTATACTTACTGCAGAAAATCTTTCTAGATGAGCGGTTGGGTTCTCTGATGCTAAGTCCAAGGCTGATGTGACCTAAATATACAAATAAACGTCGCAGAACTATTAGTAATGAGAAGAAGCATTTAACAAAACTAGTCTTGCCCTGCAATATAATCCATTATCTATGGAAGATTTAGACTAGATGGATATCTAAAATTATGTGAAAATCAATGCTGTATTAACGTTATGAAATTGCTTGCCTTTTCATTGACTGCTGCAGCAAATAATGTTCTTAATATGTAGGAAACTGCGTGAAAAGCAGCACCTATGATGACAGCTATAAAAATGTCCTTCTCTTCTACAGTGGTTAATAGCTGGGTGACAAGAACAATGAAGGTGAGCTCAACGGCTAAGGCCACGAACATGTAGGGTGAAAAGATATTATCCATTTCTTGAATCAAATTGCAAATTGTATGATGGCGAATCAGAAACTGTCTGGTGTCCAAATTGCTTTTGGTCCATTTGCGACTATTGATGATGCCAAGTTGCGATCTCAGAGACGATTTGTCGCTCTCCAAGGTGTCCCAGAGGAGGGAAAGTATCTTGCAGAATATCAGATACCAAACATCATAAAATATGCAGTAGGTGGCGACGCAGCAGTGAAATACACTGAGAATCTGGGCTTCCAGGGACTTGTCATAGTTTGTGACGACTATGTATATGTTGAAGGAAAAAATAAACATGGTAACAGTTGCAATGGTTATTCTGATCCAGTGTCGAGTAGCCTTAATTGTGTTGGGGGAAAATTCCTCCATGACAGAGGCTAAATTCACCAGAAATCGCACATATTTAGAAAGATTAATGAAAGTGTGAATGTAAGCAAATATATATATCAGGATACTGAGTTTTACCCCTAAATTTAGAAATGCAATAAATGATAGATTTTGTTCGAAAATTAGCTGCAGTAGTTGAATGGCCGCTTGCGTTACATTGACAGCTACCAGTCCTACCGATAACAGTAAGTAAATGAACGCTCGCAAGAGTTGGCAGTAATCGAAACAGGATTGCTTCTTGGTTACATCAATTCTACTAGGCCATATCAGACTGTAAAAGTACCACACTTTGAAAACGTAGTTGAATCCCACCTTATCAAGAAGGTCGTGGTTTATGGTGTTCATTTTGAAAGCTAATGCCACTTGAATATATGCTGTCTTTATGTCCACCAACTAATGAAGTAGAATATATTGTTCGTACATACCTCGTGCTGATTGACACATTTTTGTACATAAATTTACACAGCAACGAGTGGTGTAGTGGTCTTATTGACACCAAAATATTGTAGCTGAAAAATCAATATTTATTGCGTTTTCGCAATATAGGTCACATATTCCTCCCACAATAGTTATCCATTTCAGCTGCTTTTACTAATTATGTAATGGAGTAAATCAAAAATGTAAATTCGGGCATTAAATGTGCAATGTCCACGGTTAACACGTGTAATTCAAGTATCCCTTAAACACATTTTATAATTTGTACCTCGAACATGTGTTCGAATGTTTGCTTAGGGGCCATTCAAAAAGGACGTCCTCAAGAGGGGGGAAAAGGGGTCTTCTAACATGTGGACACCCTGTGGATAAGGGGATGTTATTTTTCTGTTTTTGGTTTTTTCTGTTTAATAAAGTTTTAAAAATCAATGAAAGGGGGCTATTGACGCCAGAAGAAATGTGTGCCCAGTCCAACATGTACTTTAATTTTTGAAACCTCGAGAAATTCGGGTATTATGCCTAAATTTGGGTTAAATACAAATTTTATGCTGGAGTTTCCCATCGAGGTCAGGAAGTTTCCGTTAATCAGAAAAATCTGTAAAAATGTCGTGGAATTTGCAGCGAAACGGGTGCTTGGAAATTTATAGAATGGGCCTTTGTATGTTCCAACAAATTTTCTGGACACCCTACTTGTTTTGTCTAGTTCTAGATGCTATAGTTTGAAAATAAAAGCACGTTTTCTCGCGTGTTCATGTTACCAATTACAGTATAATTGATTTGGATGATCATATAAAGTACATTGGTGTTTAAATAGTTGAAAGAAAATGTTTACAGAATTTATACTTACCACGCAAGTAGCTACACAGCTCAAAATATTTAAATTTTACAGTAGAGACACAAACATATTTTTAGTGAGTAATATTGTTTGGATGCCATATATATTTGCTTAATGCCACAATAAATTAATGCAATTGAGTGCAAACTAAGCAATACATGTGCAACGTGCTTTCAGCTGGATATACTATTATGCTGCATCAATTGTTGTTAAGGTTAAATACGAGTAACTTGACGAGCCATTGTAGATATGCTGCGTTGCAACTTGGTCTGTGTTAAATGTATCAATAAGAAGCAAGTAGTACGTGGCTAGAGTTCCTGCGATCTGAAAAATATTTGAAAAACAAATGTTTTAGGCTAGTAAATATTTTTAGCGAGTAAGTCTTTCACTAACCGAAATAATAACATCGTTTCGTATTGGCGAAAAGCCACCGTAAGTTACTGCAGCTTGGGTGATTGAGCATTCCGTTAAGTAAAGCAGGTATTGCTTGTGGTCCTTTAAGACAAATTGATTTGAATTAAAATATTGTATAAAATTGACCAATGTATGCTGTAATCCTTTACCTGGGTAAATAATTGTTCTTGATCATCATTTCCAATTGGCAAACTACTGGCTTTTGTGTTTAATGAAAGATCGATCTGAAAGTATAGAAATAGTACCAACTTAGCCTACAATTTGATGAAATGCGCAATGATTTATGCAACGTATTGTCGGAATCTATGGAATCTCCCTAAATGTACTCACTCTTTGATTGACTTTTGTGGCTGCAAACGACTTCAGAAAAATTGATACAAAACGTGCGGTCATGTAGCAAACCCCAATCAACTCTGCCCCAGAGCTGAAGTATGCTTTCATGTGAATGATGGAATCGATGATGGTGACGACTATGGTGGAGATCATGTACTCTGAGAAAAACTCGTCGAAATGTTCGACAAACTGGCCGAGTATCTTGTGATTGTTCAGTTTTGTTCTGAGCGATGGATCGGATATCTGCGACTGCACATTCTCTTCCTTGATCTGCGTAACGGTTTTTGTATAAAGATAGACGATGGTGAAGGACATCGTCGCAAAAACTACCTCGCAGAAGGCGACGAACGGAGTTGCGACGAGGTTGGTCACGAAACGCGAGGCCTGAAATACTGTCAGGATAACGGAGGAATTGCGAGAAAACTCAAGAACAGCCATTGAAGGAAAGTCCATCATCTTTTCATATTGGATGGTCGCGAAAAAAGCATAGATCATCACGAAAACGATGCAGTAGTAGCCGATTACGACCAACTTCAAGGTCCTGTCGCAATTTAGTCGCAATTCAGGCGTGCAGATCCGAATGACAATCTCCTCGAATTCCTGGAAAAGGCGACGAAGTTGGTTTTTCCTAAAGTAGGTTCTGCAATACAAATGTGCGACCAAGAAGAAATGCGTGGCGAGGGTTGCCCACAACAGCATGCTTTCAAGGGGAATATCGGTTTGACCCGTTACGCCGGAAAAGTGACCTATAAGGGCCACTAATACAGCGCACAAAAGGACAGTGCTGTAAACTGAAAGGCCAATCTTGCAGAGTAACCTCTTGTTTAACCCACGCTTGACCTCTTCAGCAGGTTGGTCGTCCCGTGTGTCGAAACCAAATAGAAAACAGGTGATTCTAAACAGCCGGATGCCTTGCAGGTTTTGGCTAGGGACCTCCATGTTATCTATGCTGGAATTTTTTGATGAAATCATTCTCTAAAAGCTGGTGATGTATACTAACTGGTCTATGCAAATGAGAAAGTTATTGCTATGTAGGTCCTGAATCATCATAATCATCGTCATTACCTTATATATCGATTTCAGTGTTTAGTTGTGGGCCCTTGTAACTATAGAACCGAATTACTTTCTATAACCCGCCTTTGATAAATGTGTTATATATTGGCCATGAAATTTAACGCGATTATAGGGAAATGTAGATTATTATAACGCTTGCAGGAAGATGGCCCATATAATTACACCTCGTTTTCGGTACATCGTATGTTTCTGAAACATCCACATAAACCTTTATTGCATCATGCTATAATTATAGCACGAGTTATATGATTAACGTGTGCATACATGTTATCCATGAATTCCATCAATTAAGATAATACGCATGTGACCTTACTTTTATCTTTACCCGGACTATCGATTTTTGGATACGATATCGATCCCCTATTGATTCTATTACATGTTGCATAAGTACTATATACTTGCACTGGTTATTAGTTCTAATGTTTGAAATTTTAATAATTTTTTTTTGTAAAGTATAACAGAGGAAAATGCATTTTAAATACAAAAATGCTGTTTTACAGTTTCATGATTATTGAAAGGATTATTAAAAGTAAAATAATTAATGGTGAAAATTCAGCAATTTTCACATTTATCAAACTGAAAATATGATTTTTGGATAGTTAAATTAAAACTTGCTTAAAGATAATTTTAATTGCATCCATTTGTGAGGCTCGTGAAGGATTGTACTACATTTCAAGATTTATATTTTAATTGAATGATTTATTAATATAGTACATACATTGTGTAGATTTATGATAGTTTTTATTCTGCATACGTGCATTTCAAGAGCATTTGACAACTTTCTCGTTTAAATACTATAAAATATGTATATAACTTGACATATACAATCTATTATACATGCACTGCATGACGTGTATCAATCACCTCGTTAAAAACTACAATTTCATTTCTTAAAAACTGAAGAAGATGCGATAGTGCTACTAATTATGCGGCATCAAATTCATTGCAGTTTCAGTGAAAGTCGTGAGATAGACAAATATCAAAGCATGTTTTCATTGGTATACTTTTGATGAAAATCTTTTCTTGACATTCCCTTGTAAATAATATACGGTTAACCAATATTCGTGTCTGCCAAAATGAAATGATAAGTAATAGCTGTCCCTGCAACCTGCGAGAGTACAGAATACAAATAATTATAGGGCAGTTTTTTATATTTAAGAGACAACGATATACTATTGCAATATTACCGTAAAAAGGATGCCTTTCTCTACTGGCATAAAACCGCCGTAGGTCAGTGTTGGGCAGTTGATTGTGCATTCGGTTAAGTAAAGTAGATAATACTCGTGGTCCTGGAATTTGTATTAAAGGGGTACTCTTTAATTATGTAGCGCTCGCCAGATATTTTTATAGAATATTTTACATATATTTTTTAGACGTCACGCTGTAAATTTTAGGTATATGTAGCAGAATCTTGGCATCCTTGATCATGCAAACCGGTACAATGAAATGGAATTGCTCGAGCGTATTACATATTGTGTGCTTTCATATTTCATATTTTTATTTACGACATTTTTAAATGTAAAAGTCGTCCATTAGTCGTACTATGACATCATGTATACAAAATAGCTAAAATAAAGTCTTAAATCTTACTAAAATTGATTTTAGCTAAAAGCTGAAGTATCGATATGTTCTTTTCAGTTAAAATTACCTGTGTAAAACATTCAGAATCAGTAGATTCACTGTAGACATAGCTCGAACCATCTTTAAGCGAACGTTCGAACTATATATAAAATTGAAATTTTCTTATTACAACAGCGATTTTATGATAGAGAATTTCTTTTTTAAATGAATTTACTTACCTTCGCATTGAGATTGGATGCCACGAAAGCTTTCAAAATCAACATCGCTAATGCAGTGGCAAGATCAAATATTCCAGTTAACATTACTTCTTTGCCACCAGAGGAGAAATGCATCACAAATGCAGCCGTTGGAATAACGAGAGAAATGATCATGTAATCGGAAAAAATGGCATCTATACTTTGAATAAAATATCCCAGCATTTGGTGTGTCCTCATCGTTTTTCTGATCGCGTTTGATGCATTTTGGAAATTTGATAATGGTAACCATGTACTGGCAGATTTTTCTATCGAATTTTCTTGGCTTCCTCTATCAGGATTATCGCATAAAATTGCAGCAGTGAAGCAAATGATCACGTAGAGATAGTCGAGGTAAATGACAAATATGTCTATAATAATGAATGACAATGTACGCAGGATTGTGCTTACTGCAGAAATTTTGATATAATTTCGATCCAATTCCTTAATAATCATGAATTTAGCTTCCATATCATCTTTCTCCGAAAAGCTTTTAGCAATTGAAAAGCTTTTTTCTATGATGATCAAACTATAGATGGCAAGCATACCAAATTTCAAAATCCTGTAGCATTTTCGCTGAATCTGAGGACATTGGTTGTCAATATTTGTCTCTAACTGGTCAATCAATTGACAAATTTCACGCTTTTTAAAGTATGCTTGGACATAATAAATTGAGTTAATGAGAAGAAAAACAACTTGAAATATTCCATCGAGTCTATTATTTGCATGTCCAACAAAAAACTGTGCCAAAAAAGCTGAACAGTGAATTATCGTTGACGTTAACGCGACAATCAGTAAAAAATTACTAATGACTGTCAGGAATAACTTTAACAATTTTTCAAAGGAGGTTATAGGTTTCGAAACTTCGCTTCGGTTTCTACGAGTATCGAAACCGAACAAGAAAAATGCGATTGAAATTAGAGTAAATCCGGTTTGAGATTTATGCGAATGTTTTGAAGTCATGTTGATCATGACAAAAAAAAATGTAGAGCCCTTAGAGGTATTATTGAAAAGGAAAATATGAAGTAAAATGCTCAAAAGCTATTGTAAACAAAATTCGATGTTGATTTTAAGCTGTCTTCTATATCTTTGAATTGGCTGCAGAGGCAACACGCTATACTCTCATCGTTGTATCCTATGATCGATTTCATGTAATTCGTGCATTCGTCATTTGCATAATGTTAATCAATTTTCATTTACGTTGAAAATTATAGGGTAAAATGCGTTTTTATAAGCACCATAATTCTAGGGGGAAATGCAGATATAGCATAATGACATCGGTATAATTATTATTCTTTTGCAAAGTCGATTTTAGGCACAGAGATGCGAAAATGTATGGTGAGATTATTCAGATGGCAAAGGACCTTTAACCTGTACCTTATACGCATGCACGGCTAGTCAATTCGTAAAAACAATTCTCAAATGTGTAATTAAGCGGTTTATCCAATTATCCGATCGCAATTCCATACAAAAGTTGCACGTAGGGCTTGCAAGATATGTGCATTTTTTCGATTTGTGCAATTAAGCGGGTTTGACTGTATTCGCTTAACAGAAAAGTTTTTGAATTTTTTAATAATGTTCATCACACAAAGTAATCAGCTTTTTAAAATATAATTGATGCCCATTATTAAAATTAATTGTTGCAGGAAACACGCAATGCTAGAAATTCACTGACTTTTTTAAAAAAATGCAAATAATGTAAGATTACTTGATAAGACCATGTACATGTTGGATCTGTTTAATTACATGTAATATGACTCAAATATTCCAAACTTAATAGCTCCTTTTTATAGTATGCTATACTACGAGTGTATGCTATTTTCAGAATTTACATCTTTAATCACAAAACGCATGTGTTATATATAGTTGAATCAATTTTCAGTCGGTTAAAAACTAGCAGTATAATCACTTTTTGTTGCATGTGTACACATTTTATTAATTGCAGAATACATTTAACACAAAAAGTACAAGTTAAAACGGTGCTAAGGTAACATTAACTAAAAATCGTTATATATTCACATTCAAGCATAAATATGTTGTTTCAACATTAGGTGACCTAAATTAAAGAATTTGCTTTAAAGGACACCTGATTATGTAAGAGAAATAACCTGTATCTACTGCATATTATGTAACTAAGTATTTGGGTACAATTTAATACATTAACGATAATCTTTACAACTCCGAAATATAGGTTTACGATATACATACGTATATGTATATGGCTTTTGAATAAGCAGTTTACTGTAATGTTTATATAGTATAATGTTGTAACTATTAATCAAATTGTTAATATTTACAATGCTTTCTATGCAGGAATTCATTTTCCATGTGTTCGAAATATTATTCAAGTCTGCATGTGCGTTAATAAACTTATACCAACGATCCACGTGTATTGGTTTAAGCCTTTGACATGTGATCAGCAAGGATGAAGTAGTAAGTGGTGACAAGGCTTGCAACCTGTAATAAAGGGAATATATCGGTGTGGTGCTTCATTGGAAAGCATGACTAACATTACTTAACATTACTTGATATGAACAGTTTATACCGTGAGGATGATGCCTTTTTCAACTTGCATAAACCCTCCGTATGTTACAACTGCATGGGTGATGGTACATTCTGTTAGATAGAGCATGTAGTGTTTGTGATCCTGAAATGAAAATGCTAGTAAGTATTCACAATCAGCAACTTAGAGAAAGAAGCCATATCTGTTTTTTTTGTATTCCACAACATTCTATACCATATATTAGAATTCAAAAGTTGACATGGGACAAAAGCATTCAAAAAGCATTCTGAATTCAACATCACTTGATAAAATTATGAAGATAAAGTGTAATAAATAAATTAAAAGAACATATACTTCAGTAAATAATTGTTAAGCACCTCTGTAACGCGTTGATGTTGAATACCATTTGACATAATCTGATGTTGATCATCTTTTGAAACGGTGTGTGATCTCATTTTTATTGAAAGATCGATCTGAAATATCAATAGTTTAAATGTAAAATGTTTAATGAAGTGCGTTGTTATCATATATGTATTATCTCTGGATAACAGTTTGAAGTTCACATGCACCATTTTTGATATGGACTCAATTGCATCCAAATTGTAGGTCCAATGAATAAGGGAAACGGTCTGAATGTGATTACAGTAAGTCAATGTGCTGAGGTCTAAACTTACTTTTTCATTAAGCGTGGAAGCAGCAAAAGCCTTTAAAAGGAAAAACACCGTGTGCAAGGCAATTATAATGAGTTCCTGCATATCAATTTGTTTTGATAAAACTGCTTTTATGGAAATCAAGAAGATTCCAGTGGTCACACCAAAGGAAAGAAGCATGTGGTCGGCAAAGATGGCGTCGAAATCACGTACGAGATTTCCGAGTGTTTTGTGATCTTTCAACATTCTCTGTATCGTTCCCTCTTGCTTCGATGATTTTGCTTCCGGCATCCAGATGATGGCAAGACGACTTATCGGTGATTGATCGTGGCTTTCCACCCGTATACATTCACACAGGCTGGCGGTGGTATAGCAGACAACCGTGTAAAGGATGTCGCAAAAGATCAAGAATGGCATAAAAACGAAGGCCGACACACGTCGAAAAATCATGAAAGTTTGGTAAAATGTTCTGCCCAATTTGCCAATACCCATGAAAGCCAAACTGGCTTCATCTTGATCGTAAGTGACTCGAAGGATGAATTGCCATCCAAAGAGCAGCAGCACAAGGTTGGTACAAATAATGGTCGCTTTGATTCTTCGGTCCCATTTGGCAGCAAGTTCTGGAGAGCTGATGTCGTGAATGGATTCTTCCAATTTATTCAAAAATTCGTGGAGCTTGCGTTTTTTGAGGTAGGCTAAACCGTAATACGAAACCTCGATGGCCAAAGAAGTCGTCTGGAAAAACCAGACATAAATGGCTTTGTACGACAATGAAAATTCGGATGTTGGGTATACCAACAGTGGTACTGTTAAGACAACGTGCACAATGAGTGCTATGCTTGTCATGCATAGTAATATTGTGCTGCAAAACAGTAAAAACAGTTTGGCACACGTGAGCAGGTCAAGAGAGCGTTTCTGCTCTCTTGTGAGGTCCAATCCGAACATCAACATCGTGATCCGAATGACTTTGATGCATGACAGTTTGCGATTTTCTTCCTCTGAATGCATATCAGGTGTCATACAGAATGAGAAGATATTTTTGGTAAATTTATATTGCAACTGTTTGTGTGAGGCGTATGATGGTTATGGATCAAACACTGTTATATAAGGAACGCAATGATGACACAATGTAATCCAATTCCATTGTTCGATGTTCCATGAGAAACGCAGCTAGCAATTATGGCAGTTACATTTTTGGGAACATAATTGAGTAACGTGATGGATGAACATTCCCGATTATACATAATCATTACTTGCATGCATGTTTTAATTCAGTACGCTGTACTTAAATAATCGATAACCTATATGCGAAAGCTAAGGAGAAAATATGGCTTGTTCAAGGGCAATTCCAACTCAGGTTAATTTTTTTTTAAATGCACAAATGAAATTCCAAACTTGTGCTTTGTTTTCAACTTCGTTAATTCTTACTGTTCATAAGAATGTTCAAATGTACAAATACAACTTCAAAGTGCGGTTTTATATATTTAAGAATCTTGAAATATTTAAACATTCGAGAAATTTTCTGTTACATGACTGGAGAAACAATAATCAGAAAAACAACAAACTAAACCCATGTGTCACAGTCGAAAATTGAGATAAGAGCACTTCTGTGTGCTTACCATATCATACGACTTTGACCCATATAGCTCTACCCCTTAATGGTGGAGATAGTTAAATATTTAACTAGCCGTTAAATTTTCATCTGTTTATTAGGCACAAAAGGCACTGGACGGAAATGCCCTTAAGGTCACTGTCACGAGGGTTATCATATCAGACGACTTGACAGATTTACAAACTGCAATTTTCCTCCATTTTGTGATTTCATAATAAGGGCCGAAATGACCGTACCGAGTGCAAGACATGGATATCAGCACAATATCAGCTTTGACAAGGCAGGTGTTACCATTGGTAACTTCCCCCTTGCAGGCTGCATTTTGTATGCTCTTTGTCTCTTTCCCCCTCCCCTTCTTCCCTGACTGCTAATCATACATTTTGGTTCTTTAAGCCATGTCCGAGGGTGGTGATAAACCATAGGGGGTTTAGAGTCTCTCAGGTATTGTAAAATGTTGTACTCAAGTTTTCACGTACGGCCATTGGACAACGATACATGGGCGATTGGAGTCTAATACACTTAAGAGCAACTGCCAAGGGTCAAATTGAACAAAATACATACCCGTTTTATTGCGGTTGTTACTTCGGCCACATTTTCCTAACAAAGCTTCGAAAACTGATTGCTGACGCTCTCGTTAAATTAAGTAAATATAAACAAGAATACACACAAAATAATTTCGTTGAAATAAATAACATTACAATACACAAAATTAACATTTACTTATATAATAGCTGATAGTTTTACTAATTAATGTGTGAAATATATGACAATGGTCCCAACAAACTAGAGATGATAAATATACTTTTATTATTCAGAACTTTGCAATATTCAGGCTTCTGAAATAAAACATTTCAAAGAAATTTGAATTTAAAATCTAATAT
Organism: Ophyiulus pilosus; assembly: GCA_033995625.1. Classification (NCBI taxonomy): domain Eukaryota; kingdom Metazoa; phylum Arthropoda; class Diplopoda; order Julida; family Julidae; genus Ophyiulus; species Ophyiulus pilosus. The sequence continues at coordinate 22,303 of JAUJYV010000043.1, read as the reverse complement.
ATTGTGTGCAAATTTACCGAATAACATATATATAAGATATAGCTTATTTTCCTGGAAAATTTCTTGTGTCCGGTCACTGTCATCAAAGTTTTTACAGGTGATTTCAGAGAAGATGTAATCTAGTATCAATGTTATAATGCAAAAATTATTAATTTTAATTGCATTAGATTGCACACAAATTGCAACAATTTTCTTAGATTTTGTTTAATTCTATGATATTTTGCCATACACGGATAAAACTGGATGTGCATAAAAATGGATGAGATTTCTTAAATATTTGGATGATTTTATAAAAATCTGACTTTTCATCGAGTTTTCCACTTGCGAAAAAAGTGAACGTAAACATAAAATAGTGACCTACGAAAATTAATACTTGATTTATCGTCAGTTATTTATATTTTTTTATTTTTTTATTTTTTTGCTAAATAAATATGTAAAATTAAAGACATTGCAAAATTTCCAGCTGATGAACAAACCACTATAAGTCAAATTTATCGTTCAAAGATTTGACGATGTCTCCGAGCAGTTTATGATTTTTCACTTTGTCCTTCAAACATTTCGCTTGTAATTGCCCTATAAAAACTTGAACGTTTTTATAGAGAAGGGCGATGACGCTGCAGAAAAGTGTACATAAAATTCAGCAAACATTTGAAACAGATAAAAAATACGACAAGCCTTAATCAAGACCTTGAAAACTTAAAGTAATTCTAGAAAAAATATATAAAGCAAGGTATTGGCCACCAACAGCGACCTAAATCATCCTTCTGTTGTATTGTCGTTGAAGTTTAACAGTATAAACGAGCATATCTTTATGTTCTCCAATAGATACGAAAGTAATTAATTCCACACATGTAATTCGAAATGCAGTCGACTGCAGGTTAAAATATTAGCTCTATTAGGCAGTTCTTCTGTTGTTAAAATTGCCGACAGATACGATTGAAAACATATCCAAACCACAAACTATAAGTAGAAATAACGAATTAAATTAAGTGCCAGTATTTTATTTTCGCTTCGATTGTTTAAAGACGTTTTAGACTTCAACATTTGAAAATGCAAAAGGGATATTCAGAATTTGACATTTGCTATGTGATGACATTTTTATTACATATGCAATAACGTAACGTACAGAGAATCAAACAAATCATGTAATTTGAATTTCACTAGTCTATACGCCTTCTTATACACGACTTAATAATCGGGCATTGTATAAACTAAAATCATTTATAGTTTTGGCATATTTAAGTAGCTGTAAACACGTAAATTATAGATAAATGATGAACAATACATATGTATGTGGTTGATTAAACAAAACTGTTTTGTTTTTTTGTATTTTCAAATAATAGTTCGCATTTGATATAATTATGTGTTTTGGGAACGATCGACATGAACTTCATTTAAGTATACTTTTACATTATTGGGTTCCGATAAAAGTTCTTAAAGTTGCCACAAAATATTATCATATGATTTGGTTACTTTCAAATATATTCATAGAATGAGGAATGAGGATTTTCCTACTGTATATCTAACACATGTTAGGCCAAAAGTATTTTGTAGCGAGTGCTATAGGAATTTATTTGAATTCACTCGTTACCATTAAACATTAAAGTTTGCTGAATCTTCTGGCTTAGTCCAATTTGTTTGCAAATTATTTAAATAACCAAAGATATATCTCGCTGAGCAATATAGAATCGCCGTAACACTTAATTGTGATTACCTGATGTTTTTTAAATCGAACAAAAATAACATCTCAATTAATCAGCCAATACGCACGAAATACTACATTCGCTATAAGTATTCAAATGACACTTGAATACAACTTATTGGTGAAGCAAATTACGGTCTAATTATTTTTTCCATTGCATTTTGCATTACAATGTGCAATAAATTGCATCCCCCTAAGCCCTACATACATATATATCTAAAGTATAGTGCCCCAAGTCAATTTGTGATGTATACATAGAAAGTAACGTCAACAAAATAGTTCAAAGTTCGTCGTCCAATATAAGACAATTAATTTTTGTTCTTTTGCCTAATTGAGGGAGTTCCCTGTTTTTCATAATAATAAAAATACACTAAAACAATTGTGTGTATACTCATAAACGAAGTGTATGTATTTCAAAGTGTGTAATAATTAATTGCATATATTTAAAGAGATTTTAAAAATTAGTAATATTCAGCGCATTGAAACTTTCTGTGCTCAGTTCATAGTGAATCGTCGCATTTATGGCGTCATTGAACGACGGATTTGCAGCTGCGAATTTTCTTAATTGCTGCGCCAAAATGAGATAATACGTAACAATAGTTCCAGCAAACTAGAAATAAAAATCGTATTTACAGTATATAAGACAAGTTATGCAAATTGAAGCATGGGATGCTGTAACTTACTGTAAAAATCATGCTTTTGCTAACGGGAGTAAAACCTCCTATGGTCATCACTGCTTGGTTAACTGCACGGAATTCCTTCAGGTAAAGCAGGTACTTCTCATGGTCCTAAAATATATAAAGTTTAAGATATTTAATTGAAAGTCGGATATAGTTTAAAGATACAGAATGTATGATAATTTACTTGTGAAAATTCTTCTGGCTGGTCATCGTCATCAGTGATCTTTATTGGTGATTTTAGTGATAATGTAATCTAAAATAAATATTACAGTGCACAAATTAATAATTTTCAATATATTTTAGGGTTTTATTGAACTAATTAAGCGCCTTTGTCATAAAGCACTGTGGAGTGCAAGGATTAAACCAAGTTATTTGCTAATACTTGTATTTTATATACATATTTCGCCTTGGCGATTTTGTTTATAAATGGTAACGCTATTTAAATACTCTTATTGCACTATACCAAAAACTGACCTTTTCATTGAGTTTTCCACCCATGTAATTTGTAATTGAAACTACACATACGCAACTTATAAAAATTACTAGATGAATTATTGCAATTTCGCTGTGTGCTATATTAATTTGTAATACTAAAATAAGTGACCAATTGCTAGTTAACAAGCACACGAATTCGGAAAAAATATCGTCGAAAGACTTGACGAGAATACCGAGCATTCTATGATTATTTAGTTTGTCCTTCAAACATTTCGTTCGTGGTTTCCCTATTTGAACGTTTTCGTAGAGAATCACGATGACCATGCAAAAGACTGAGTATAAACTACTGGCAAATGTCAAAAACGGGTAAAAAACTCGAGATACCATCATCAAAACCTTGAGCAACTCTAAAACATTCGTGTCATACTTTTGTTTTATGTCATCGAGGGCAAACGTAGTTGTGACTAAATCTTGCTGAGATGTTGTCCCAAAAATAAATTGCAGAAACAAACATAAAGCAATGAACTGATAAATAACAACGAGAACAGAAAACTTTCTGCTGGTTTGTCGCTTTATGTCAACATTGCAAATGTAGTTTATATCGTTCTCGAGTAGAGTAAGCAACTGGCGCCATTTGTGTACTTTCCAATATACACGAACGTATGCAAATCCACAAGAAAGCCGATATGCTGATATTTGCAACCAGATCATAATATCTGAGCTACTCAACACTATTTCTGATCTTAAAATTAGCCACAGGATGAATCCAAAATACGTTAATGGAGATAAAAATGACAAAAATAGGATCAAGATGCCATAGCAATGAAAAATACGTGAAAATATCCAAACTCTTCGAAATTTCTGTGCCTTGATTGTGAAACTTTTCGTAAACATATTCAGGCCATACAGTAAATTAAAATATCGAATTAAATTTATGGCCAGCATGTTGCTTTGCTGGCTATTGTTTAGAGCAAATTTCGATTTCAACATGCTTGTATTTATTTTAAGGTACCTGCAATCCATTTGTGCAGTGTCAGTTAAATAGTGATGAAATTAAAAATTTCAATGACGTCATTTTACATAATGTACTTATCGCTTATAATTTATCATAATATTTAAAAAGTTTTACTTTAACTTGTGAAACGCCCTGCTAAATTTTCTAAACAATCATGTAGTGGTTAAAATATATGGCTAAAAGCATAGTTAAGCATCAGTTAGGTCCGGAAACTGCAAATTGTGGTAAACCATGAGAAATAATGGATTAGACAAACTGAAACATTGATTTTTAAATACACTGCAGGTCACGTATTTGGAAAATTGCTTAGTTAATGCATATATTTTGCGGATATGGATTTAGACCTTATTTACCACGTGACATTTACATGTGTATATATATACAGACATGCATTTGGATATATTTTGAATTGAACTGAATTTATTTGTAGCTACCCTTTAGGGATTTTGTTCCCTTGGAATGATACAGTATAACTGCAGATAATTTGGTATAATCTGTTAAGCAAAATAGTAATTATTCCTATATAATGGTAATAATGTAATTAAAAAGCCTATGTTTCGGCATATTAACCATTTGGACATACTTTTTAAACAAATCGCAGACTAATAATGTATGATCATCCAATTAATAGTCTGATTAACATCAAATTCTTAACGAATTTGTCAAACAATCTTAATTTTACAAATCTTGATACAAAACAAATCACCAAAAATCGTCACATGTATACTAATGGAAATCTATTGGAGGTAATGTAATTATGTAATTGGACACAATTTTGTATTATGTGGACATAAAAAGGTCTTACTCTATTATTGAGACTTCCTGCTGCCAATGCCTTAAGTGAAAAGAAGCTTATGTGTACGAAGAAAACCACAATTTGATTAAACGTAAGGTCGTCGTTTTCTATCGATTTTAGGTGCACAATTAAGGCAAAAGCAGAGTTGCCAGCAGTCAGGAACACTAATTCGTGAAAGATTTCATTGAAGTTTTTGATGAAATTTCCAAGAGTCCGATGTTTTTCCAATTTAATCTTTAACGACTGCCCTTTCAATCTTGTTGCTTTACCTGCTAAGCCGCTGGTGGCATGTTCTCCCACCATGTCGTACAAAACTGCCATGATGTAGCAAATGAGCATATAAAGGAATTCCACGAATAATTGAAACGGCAGAAAAATAAATAATGCAAGTTCGAGAAAGAATTTGAGCTTTCCAATCAATTCTATCTGTTGGCTTTCCTTAAACCGATCAATGGCGGCGAACGTTATGCTGTGCCCTTCGTTAGAGTAGTCTGGCTCTGTGACAAGTTGGGTAATAAGCAACACGATGAAGCAATAATAACAGATTATAGAAATAACCATACGTCTGTAGCAAGTCTTCTGAAATTCTGGAGGGCAAACAGATTGGATGGTCTTCTCCAAAAGCTTGATTAAACGATGCCATTTATGTCTTCTTGACAAAATGCGAACGTATGAAAAGGCACATAAGAACCTGAATGAGATGTAATTCAGCCAAATCATGATACCGCTGCTTTCCTGCGAAATTTCTTCCCTTATTTCAAAAAGTGAGGGTACAGTGAAAGTCACACTGACTATTGGGGATGCCCAAGCCATGAGAATTATTAGCGTGCTAAAACTAGCCTGCAAAATTGTAGATAACGTTTTGAACTTGTTGAATTTATCGCCAGCCTTCGTTTTTGTGCGGTTTTTTCTTATGTCGATCCCAAAAACGAATATGGTGTAGTGGATTAGTTTAATGGCCGTTCGTTGATGATCACGGAATTTCGAAGGCATATTTCGCAAAATCAACCTTAGAATATTGGCCCTTGAAATGTGTTGAATATACTTTGTAAAAATAAGTTAACACTCTGGAATGGCTACACATTTATATATGGGCAAGCGTGGGAACTTTTAACGATTCATATTAAACATCCGATAACTTAGTATGTAATTAGCTGAATTAATAAGCCGGCTTAAATCAATTTTAATGAAATCAATTAGTATGAACGTACTTTTTATGGATAATTTGTCCTAATTGGTCTATATTTTGGAAAACTCACATTCTATTAACATTAAACGAAGCAAGTTTGGAATTTGGTGTACAGATAAGAAAAACATCTTATTAAATTGCATAACAAGCACATTTATAATAGTATGCAGTACGTGAAGGTGTTGTACAAGTAGATTTTTAAACATTTGTTATAGATGCATATCATAGTGAATAATGGATAAACTGAATTAGGTAAAATACAGTAAAATGAACTCATTTAAAATGTTTAACGGGAGATAAACGAATGTGTTGCTAATACAGAAACTTTAATCTAATTTTTTATTAGACTGTATGTATTGATAGTATTTAGTTTGCATGTGATAATTACTGTGCTTATCAAAAAATGATGTTAACTCTTGATATGTAATTTGCAGTCTATAAATTTTGGTGGTCTTAATTATGCTAGAGAAATAATAATTACTATTTTAAAAGTACATTCGGTATATACCGTTTGCTATATATATATATATATATAGCAAACGGCTAATTGATAGAGAAACATTCAAAGTTAATTGCGTTCAGTTTTGAAAATGCAATTTATAAAAAATTGTACATTAATCCAGATTACGTGATAAATCGATATACACCTTATTTTTACACGAATGTGACATTACAACTATTGTATCATTCAGTGAGCTAAGTTGTTCAAAGTTAAAGGTATTTTACAGTGCATTGGTATGTAGTTAAGTATATACTTATTTTGAATCTTTTTGTTATTTTTATCTTGCATGACAATTGATTATAGATTTGTCTATGAATAATTACGTATAGACATTTTAAAACTAAGTCGTATGCAGTGCATAATAAATTCTGTGCTTAATTCGTGGTAAACGTGGAATTTAAAGCGTAATAAGGCATTGGATTTGCAACATAGAATTTTTTTAATTGCTGCGCCAAGATGAGGTAAAGCGTAACAATTGTTCCAGCAAACTAGAATTAAAGATCGTAATTACAGTAAAAGAATAGTTATGCAAAATGAAGCATGTGTGCACGTAACTTACTGTGAAAATCATGCTTTTACTAATGGGTGTGAAACCCCCTATGGTCATCACTGCTTGGTTAATAGCACGGAATTCCTTCAGGTAAAGCAAGTACTTCTCGTGGTCCTGAAATAAAACATTTCAAAGGCATATTAAATTTAAAGTCCAGTATATAGTGTTAATATGCATGATCTTCTATATGTGAATTAACTAGTACATACCAGCACCAGTAATAACTGACCTTTTTATTGAGTTTTCCAGCAGAGTAAACTACACAATTTGCCTGTGAAAATTTGTCTGGCTGGTCATTGTCATCAGAGCTCATTATTGGTGATTTTAGAGAAGTCGTAATCTAAATTAAATGCAGAAATTAATAATTGTACTTTCGATCCATTGCGCCCATTAAACCCAAAAACCAAAACAACATACAGCACCAGTAATAACTGACCTTTTTATTGAGTTTTCCAGCAGAGTAAACTACACACGCAACCAACATCATGTGACATAAACAAATTAAAATTTGATTAATCGTCACTTCGATTTTTGTTGAATGAATTTGAAAAATTAAACAAATTGCCGAAATTCCAGTTGCCAAGAACACCAAATCTGCATAAATGTCGTTGAAAAACTTGACTAAGTCCCCAAGCTTGCTATGAATTTTCAGTTTATCAGTCAAACGTTTCGATCGTGTTTGGCATACTTGGACGTATTCGTAAAGAAGGGTGATGACGCCGCAGAGAACTGCGTATACCAATTCGACAAAAAGTTGAAACGGAAAAATCATTCTAAAGACCATTAGCAAAGCCTCGATTACCTCAATTACTTCTGTGCGGTAATGTTGTCGTATCACAATGAGCTCAACATCAACTACGTCCCGCTCTGAATTCCAAAAAAGTAAGCGTAGAACAATACCAACAGCAAAACACTGACAAATACCAATGACTACTGTCATCTTTCTATTGTATTGTCGCTGTATTTTAGCAGTGCAAATGCACCTTATTTCCTTCTCCAGTAGGACAAACATCTTACGCCATTTGTGCAATTTCCAATAGATACGAATGTAGGTAATTGCACACAAAAATCGAAATAAAGTCGTATTTAACCATTTCATACCAATTCTGCTATCAGATTGTACTTCTGTTGTTAAAAACACAGGCAGTGTGAATGCAAAGCATATTATTGGAGTTACGCACATCAAAATTAGAAGCGAAATTGTATAGGCAGCGTAAATAAGTGAAAGCACCCAAAAGATTCCATGTCGTTTTGATGTTTTTGTGACACGTTCTGTGAGCACATTCAGACCATAGAAGAAATAGAAATATCGAATTAAATTCAAGGCCAGCATGTTAGTTTTGTGGTGATTATTTATAGGCAATTACAGTAATTTTTGTAAACGTTGCAGCAAATGTACTGTATGCAGAACATATGTGTGTAGTGACTTTATGTTCACTTAAATAGTGATGAAATTAAAAATGTCAGTGAGGTAATTTTAGAGAACGTTAATTTTAAATGCTTGATTATACTTGCGCATAATCCTTAAAAAAAGTTTATTTCAAACAGTGAAACGCCCTTTACATTTCCTTAATAATGGGGTCGTGGTAATTATACATGCATTTTTCCGAACCTTGAAATTTCAAAATATGATCTTATATACTTTTAGACAATTGATTGCTTATTACAACAAATTACCGTATATACAGTATAGTTGGGTGTATAATTTACATTTAATTATTGTAACGCCTTCTGCATTTCGTGTAGCATTTAGGACGATTTAGGACATTTAAAAAGTAAATGTACTGCCCAGCATGACATTTAACTAAATACAGTATAACGAGACTTAAAATGGTTGTTTGTAGATACTGTATTGTACTAAATGTATATTTGTGATATTTGTATTGAATTATAGTCATCCTTCTATTTCAAAAAATATATATGGACAAAAACTAAAAATTGATTGTGTAAGAATATTTGTTAACGATATCTATAATGCTTTTTCTATAGTCCCCAATTAAATACATTTTACTCTATAAGGTCAGGTCTACATTAGTAAAAAGTATGGTCTGAGTCGAATATAGTGCCGCGTGAATTTTCTCGTCGTATATTCAGTTTTTGCCACATACATATTTACGTCATATATCGTGAAACATCTGAAACCAAAACGTGGCTAAAAAGAATGCATATTTCACCCTTTCTTTATGCAATAAATTTGGTAGCACGTGCAAAAATGTACGACACATTTTTGTACGAGACAATTTTTACTAAGGGGCCATTAAAAAACAAAAAACTCCTCGAAATTCCATACAAAATTGACCCCATCCTTCCCCTGTCCACATGGTGTCCGTTTTAGCCAAATCCATCCCCCCTCATGGACGTCTTTAATTTTTTTTTTAAAGTAAGGTGTCTAAAAAAATGTGTTAGAAAATACAAAGGCCCAACCTAAAAATTTCCGAACACCCGCCTCGCTACTAATTCCACGACATTTCTCCACATTTTTTCTGATTAACGTAAATTTCCTGACCCTGAAGAGAAATTCCAGCATAAAATTGGTGATTAATACAAATTTCAGCAAATTTAATCTTATTTTTCTATTAGACTGAATGTATTGATATTATTTTAGTTTGCATGTGATAATTACTGTGCTTATCAAAAACTGACGGTAACTCATGATATGTAATTTGGAGTCTATACATTTTGGTGGTCTTAATTATGCTAGAGAAATAATAATTGCTATTTTACAAGTTCATTTGGTATGTTAGCAAACGTTTATATAATTGATATAGAAACATTCAAAGTAAATTGCGTGCAGTTTTGAAAATGTATTTTATAAAAAATTGGATATTAATCCAGATTACGTGATAAATCAATATACACCTAATTTTGTGTTAATACGGTCATTTTTACACGAATGTGACAGTACATCTATTGTGTCATTCAGTGAGTATAAGCTGTTCAAAGTTAAAGGTTCCATGCATTTAAACGGAATACAGTGTATTGGTATGTAGTTAAGTATATGCTTATTTTTAATCTTTTTGTTGTTTTTAGCTTGCATGGCTATTAAATATAGTACATTTGACTTTCAAAGTTAATTTTATCTGAATTAAGTGTGCTATGAATAATTATGTACGTATATAAAGACATTTACAAAAATAAGTCGTATGCAGTGCTTAAGTTCAGTGCTCAATTCGTGGTAATCGTGGAATTTAAAGTGTAATTAGGCGATGGATTTGCAACTGAGAATTTTTTTAATTGCTGCGCCAAGATGAGGTAAAACGTAACAATCGTCCCAGCAAACTAGAATTAAATATCGTAATTACAGTAAAAGAATAGTTTTGCAAAATGAGGGCATGTGTGCATCTAACTTACTGTGAAAATCATGCTTTTACTAACGGGTGTGAAACCCCCTATGGTCATCACTGCTTGGTTAATAGCACGGAATTCCTTCAGGTAAAGCAAGTACTTCTCGTGGTCCTGAAATAAAACATTTCAAAGGCATGTTAAATTTAAACTCCAATATGTAGTGTTAATATGCACAATCTACTATATAAGAATTATCTATAATTTGCCTGTGAAAATTTGTCTGGCTGGTCATTGTCATCAGAGCTCTTTATTGGTGATTTTAGAGAAGTCGAAATCTAAATTAAATGTTACAATGCAGAAATTAATAATTGCAATTTCGATCCATTGCGCCCATAAAACCCAAAAACCAAAACAACATACAGCACCAGCAATAACTGACCTTTTTATTGAGTTTTCCAGCACAGTAAAGTACACATGCAACCATCATCATGTGACATAAGCAAATTATAATTTGATTGATTGTCAGTGCGGCTTTTGCTGAATGAATTTGTAAAATTATACAAATTGCTGAAATTCCAGTTGCCAAGAACACCAAATCGGCATAAATGTCGTTGAAAAACTTGACTAAGTCCCCAAGCTTGCTATGATTTTTCAGTTTATCCGTCAAACGTTTCGATCGTGTTTGGCATACTTGAATGTTTTCGTAAAGAAGGGTGATGACGCCGCAGAGAATTGCGTATAACAATACGACAAATTGTTGAAACGGAAAAATCATTCTAAAGACCTTTAGCAAACCCTTGATCACCTCAAATACTTCTGTGTGGTAATTTTGTTGTATCACATTGAGCTCACTGAAATTCACGTCCTGTTCTGAATGCCCAAAAATTAAGCGTAGAACAATACCAACAACAAAACACTGACAAATACCAATGACTACAGTTATCTTTCTATTGTATTGTCGCTGTATTTTAGCAGTGCAAATGCACCTTATTTCCTTCTCCAGTAGTACAAACATTTGACGCCATTTGTGCAATTTCCAATAGATACGATTGTAGGTAATTGCACACAAAAATCGAAATATAGTCGTATGTAACCATTGCATACTATTTCTGCTATCAGATGGTACTTCTGTTCTTAAAAACACAGACAGTGTGCATGCAAAGCATATTATTGGAGTTAAGCACACCACAGTTAGAAAGAAAATGGTATAGCAAGCGTAAATACGCGAAAGCACCCAAAAGATTTGATGTCGTTTTGATGTTTTTGTGACACGTTCTGTAAGCACATTCAGTCCATAGAAGAAATAGAAATATCGAATTAAATTTAACGCCGGCATGTTATTTTGTTGTGATTATTTTACAGGCAATTTTGATATAGATATTTTTGCATATGTAACAGCAGATGTACTGTATGCGGAACATATATGCGCAGTGACCGTAAATTAGGTATATTCACTATAATAGTGATGAAATTAAAAATGTCAGTAAGGTAATTTTAGAGAATGTTAATTTTATGCTTGATTATACTTGCACATAATCCTTAAAAAAGTTTATTTCAAATAGTGAAACGCCCTCTACATTTCCTTAATAATGGGGTTGTGGTAATTATATATGCATATAATGTTCCGAACCTTAAAATTTTCAAAACATGATCTCCTTTACTTTTAGACAATTGATTGTGCGTTAGAACAAATTGCCGTATATGCAGTTTAGCTGGGTGTATAATTTAAATTTAAAAATTGTAACGCCCTCTGCATTTCCCATTGCATTTAGGACAGTATAATGAGACTTAAAATGGTTGTTTGTAGATACTGTATTGTGCTACATGTATATTTGTAATATTTGTATTGAATTATAGTCATCCTTCTATTTCAAAAAATATATATGGACAAAAACTGAAAATCGTTTGTGTAAGAATATTTGTTAACGATATCTTTAATGCTTTTTCTATAGTCCCCAATTAAATACATTGCACTCTATATAAGGCCAGATCTACATTAGTAAAAAGGTATGGTCTGTGTCGAATGTAGAGTACCGTGCGAATTTTCTCGTCATATATTGTCGACACATTTCTTCTAGTGTTTATTTCCCCTTTCAGTGCAAGACCTTTAAAACTCAATTAAACGGAAAATCCAAAAACTGAAAAATACCATCATTTGTGGACGTCGAGAATGGACTGGTTATACCCCTCCCCCTGTCCGCATAGGGTTAACATACCAGCAGACCCCCCCCCCCCCTTACCCCCTCTTCAGGACGTCCTTTTTGAATGGCCCCTAAGGTGGACACTGTCTATTTTATACTGTTTTTAACAAAACATTCTGATAACTTGAGATCGTTTCTCATGAAAAATCTAATTTGGTAAATTTATGTACTAAGTAGGTATAATAAACATGTCGTTATAGAACTGTGGGCATTGTCACAAACTTGTCGTCACTGTGCAAATATTTTGGATCGTTCTTGAACGTTGGGACTATTGCTTAAATTCCCTGACATAAATTAAATAATAAGGCGATTGACACTCATCGTATTATTTTCCAATAGTCTTTTTGAAGGTTAGGAATGTTTCATATAAAAATATCAAATAAGTAAATGTAGCAGTAGCGTGTCTTCTTTCCATTAGTGCCATTATCGCAATTTGGCAAACAGAATGGTGCCCCAAATGCACCCTTAACGACTGCTTTTCAGTTCTAGATCAACGTACATATACTTATTGTACGAAATGTGTTGTATGTAACGTTCACTGTTATTACGAAGGTAAACACGGAATAAACACAGCAGTCTTGTTCTTAGGATTCCTTTAAACATGAAGATGCATTATGCTTGGAAATCGCCCCCCAAGAACGAGAGTTTGGACCACCTGGTTAAGAGTGTCAATATGGTGACATTCCCTTTGACATTTTTCGGATTCTTCATCTCCTTTGACGCCAATCTTGGAACCCCAAGGAATATGATTTGCAAATTTCATATCACTCGTCCGACACGTTACCTCATCCAAGTGCCCTTCTTCGTTTGGCACTGTACGGCCTATCTCAGATGCTTCTACGTCAGCGTGTTCATCCTAAACTCGCCAAACGTGGAATTGTGCACAATTCATGTTACGTTGGTCATTTTCTATTTGTTGATATTTTTCTTTTACTTGTTGCTTAACTTCCGCCAGGATTGCCTCTCCCACTTGCTGTCCCAAGTGATTTTAGTAACGTCCAATTTCCTGGACGACTGCAGTTTTGATGTCACGCAAACATTCTTGAAACGTGTTCGAAATTCTGCCCGTATGGTCTTCAGTGTCCTAATATTAATATTTGTGTTGTATGTATCGATCATGGCTGCGTTCATCCAAGATCGTTTTGCAAAGTTCGACGAAAGCCAGATTTACAATATGTCTATAATCGTGGATCTTACCGACGTTCACCAGCACTTTATTTTGACTTTGATTTCGGAGATATTCGTCTTTCTGAACACCGTTATGGTTTGCAACGTTCTGTTGCTGATGACTTTTACTTTCAAAGTTCTGGAGATGGGCTTTGCGATTCTATCCCAAGGAGGCATCCAAACGGTTCTTCAAAAGAGTCCCGTGTTGATCCTCTCCAGAATTATGAAGATGCATCAGAGATTCTGCGGCTTGGTCTGCGATGCCAACCGGATGTTCTCCTTGATCATCTTCGTGGTCAGCATGGCGCAAGTGCTGGTCTTCATTTTCTTGTTAAGGTCACTCTCTGTTCCGGATCTTAAACATGATTTAAAGATTTCTGCGGCGTTGGTGATGGGCTTCATGGCCTTCGCATTTCTGTACATTTCGCTGACTTGTGCTTCGTTAAACTTTCAGGTAATTAATATAGTTTACGCAATTATCCTAATACGCATCTGAATATATTGAAGAGAGAAAGATGCGGACATTGGGAATCCATCATCGTTTTAAGCAATTTTATTTAAAGCATTAGCTTTAGTGGTTTCTGGATAATTGTGCATGTCCATGACGTGACAATGAAATTTATGGTAAATTTATCGTATATGCATATAGATATGTCTCTCGTTGGAATGTATTCGACCCAAGGATTCTATGTGTTTGATGTCCAAGTTCGACGGACAAACTACTCACTTAGAATTAATACAATATATCGAAGTAAGAGTATTCGCAATTTATATTTTCTTCATTTAATTATCTGTCCATAAGCTTGGTATAATTTTGCGTTTTGTGAGCATCATTATACATATCAGCTCGATTTCAAAATGGAGAGATATTATTGTATGTAAAAGTCGAGGCTATATCCCGGTTCTTTTTGATTGAATACTCCCCCATATCTATATTTTTTGTCCACTATAGTGTATCAGTTAAAGTTGTGTTTACCCCAACCTTTTTGAAAATTATGATAATTTATATTGTTCATTTGATATAAAAACTTACTCGGCTTGAAAATGCAATGCAATTCAACCTTTTAAAAATGATTTTACACTTGCATTTAATTCTCTTCTCACAATATTGCAGTTACGATTACCATAACGACTGATGTGAATGGTATTAATTAGTGAATTTTTATTTATTTAAAGTGTAAGCTAGACTACAACATGTACTTTACACGTGTATCGTTCAACCCACCATCTATCACTGGATTTGGTTTCTTTTCCATAAATCGGGCATTTATTGCTTCAGTGAGTATATACTTTCTTCTAATTTGGCCTTAACAATTTAACGGATGTCCTGACAAATAACATATTGCGTTATTTTTAGGTGGCCAGCACTACCCTCACCTATACTTTGATTCTTCATCATGTTGGCTAATATTTTAAAACGTAAAATATATAACGTCTGCATATTGCATATAGCTTAATTGCTAATTATTATCCATTAGTCAATTGACACTCCTTTATGGTTACCACGGTTTGGTGCGAATTACATTGTGTAGTGAATTTTCATGAACGTTATGAACAAACCATGCTGTATCTATAGTAAGGATAAATGCACATTTTAATCTCATTTATTAAGACATTCTAAAAAACTATTTTGCTTATAGGAATTATCTTAACAGAGGATATTTATTGCTTACGCCCTGTTGTATTTTTTATAATGTATAAGGACATCATATCAAATGATTATATTTCACTTTTTTTCCCTACTAAAAGTAAACCGTATAATATGTCACAATATGTGTGCGTTCTACCTTTCTTGTAAATGTTGTCATAAGGCGTTTGCACATCATATTTAAAAGCTGTTATGCATTTTCATAATGAAATTCGATTTGGTCCAACAGAAATATGTAGCATTGGCCTTAAAATGTCGACTCGCACATATGTCTGGAAGACTGGTTCGAAACGTTCCGAAATCTTGAAGATTCTGGCAAGCGCTGTCAATTTGACAGCGTTCCCTTTGCAGTTTCTTGGATTTGCGATTTCTTTGGATGCTGGTCTAGAATTTCTGCAGAGATTCGGGGGAATCAAAACAAAGCCCTTTTGGATTCGTCGTTTTCTGGTCCGATTACCGCTTATGGTGCTGTATGGTATCGCTGCATATCGGTGTGCCTTTGCAGTCGCATTCGTGCTCACTAATTCCAATATTGAATTGGGTACAATTCACGTTGTGACGGCATTGTTTTTCATCTGTGGGCTGTACACCTTTATCTTTATGAATCTGAAGCAAGATCACATTTCCCAGCTGATAGCCAGACTCGTTCTTCAAACTGCTCATTGTTTGGAGAACAGCAATTCGATCATCAGAGAAAAGATTCTCTCACGAATTCGTCGATGTGCATATTTGTGTGTTGGCGTTATTGTCAACAACTTCCTCGTCTATTTTCTAGCTATGTCTTACTTGATTTCACGACGTGTGACTGAGATAAGGGCCACTCACGCTTACAACATATCCTTAATCACTAAAATTCCAGACTTTGAACTTCACTACTCCCTTCACTTCATCGCTGAAATGTTCACTTACGCACATACGGTTTTCATAGCTTGTGTAGTGATGCTTATGATCTTCTTATTTTTTGTCATGAAGATGAATTTAGAAATGCTCTCCCAACGAAACGGTGTCGTGAGAAACGCCATGGACCGAAAAGACCCCAAGTTGCTGTTGACCAAATTCATCAGTCTGCATCGAGAGCTTTGCCATTTGTTGCTAGAATTCAACGGGGTTTTTTCGTTTTTGATTTTTCTTACTTTTGGCAGTGAAATGCTGATTTTTATTTTCCTTTTGCGGTCACTTTCCTCCCCTGAAGTTAGCAAGGAATTGTCGTGTCCGACACTAACAGTATTGGCAGCCATGGCAATTTACTTCCTTGTTACAGCTCTGATTACGTCGTCTTTAAACTCGCAGGTAAAATATCAAGGGCATATTTCGGGATTGACGAGGGATTGACCTGGGATTGGCTTATTTATTGTTCAAATATTTCAAATAGCTCAAATGTTGTTCAAACCATCTGGTTGTTTTTGGTTCACACGATTTGTAATACTCCAAAAACCTCCTTTTTGTCGCTCTTTTTCTAAAAAAAAATGCTGACAATAAGGTTAACTACATATTCGCAGGTGCTCCTGTCGTTGGAAGGTATTCGTCCATATGATGCCCAATGCATGGCATGCAAAAGGGATATGCAATTGACTAATTCCCAACAGTTCGAGTTGATGGAAGTAAGAATTGTCATTTGTTTTCAAAATTCATAATTTATTAATATATGGCACATATGGTTCCGTTACCACATATGGTAAAGGATTAGTAAAATATTAGCTTTTCAAAGTAGTGTTAAAACTGTATCTCATTTTGCTGTTTTATTTAAATAACCAGTCCAAAATGGATTATCACGTGTATTTTTCAAGAATCACTGCCAATCCACCAGCAATTACAGGATGGATTTTCTTTTCAATTAACAGGGAATTTATTGTGGCAGTAAGTAAGAATTACACTAATAAGAGCTGAATTTCCACACAAAAAAACATGTTAGGGTACTGTCATATTTAATTTATTATTGTCTTTAAGGTTGCCAGTACTGCTCTGACGTATACACTGATTCTTCATAATGTTGGCTAAGTCTGGAAATCATAACATCGCTTCTGTCGATTGGAATACTATAATGTACAAGCATGTATTAATTTATAAAGTCGGCACATAAACTATATTATTTACACCTAACAAATAAACTGCGAAAATTTCATTATGATCATTGCGCCCATAATTTTCAATTTCTTATTTGGAATGCCATGGAAACATAGACCATCGTTTTGTTATGTTTAAAAGGCGTTCTATATTACACAACATGTAATATTGCGTTGATAAATATTGCCATAAGGCGTTGGAATTGGTTATTATTATATTAATATAATTTCTTTCATGGGAAAAACCTGACTTTGCACAGCACAATTTTTGTTAGTTTCATTATCGCATTAGATTGACTAAAATGTCGACATCTGTAAGCGCCTGGAAGACAGATCCTCAAAGGGAAGAAATAGTGAAGAGCTTGGTACGATTGGTCAATTTACTTACATTTCCATTGCACATGAATGGCTTTTCAATTTCCCTCGATGCGGATCTAGAATCCCTGGAGGACACCACCAAAAACCGAAAATCATCGCCGATTCTTTTAGTTCTGTTGCGGTTACTTCTGACGGTGTTGTACTGCATCTCAGCAGTCCGATGTGCATTTGCATTTGCCTTCGTTGTTTCCTCTACCAACGTTTACTATAGCACACTTCACATTGTCACCCTTTCGTTTTTCACGATTGGCTTGTACGTCTTCATTTTCCTCAATCGTCATCAAGATCTCGTTTACCAGCTTCTGGTAAAACTCGTTAGCGCATCTGTCCACATTCTAGAGAACAGCAGCTCGGACATCAGGAACAGTTTTCTGACAACTATTCGCCAATGTGCATTCGCATGTACTTTTGTTAATGGAATCAATTTAATAATGTATATTGCAATCATGGTTTATTTGATTTTGCTACGCGTTGCTGAGATTAAGGAAAATCAGGTTTACACTATTGCTTTAATAGCGAAAATTCCAGGCGCGCAACATCATTTTATATTCAATTTTATTGCTGAAAGCTTCGTTTATGCCAACACGGTGTTTGTTGGCTGTTTTTTACACCTAATGTGCTTCGTCTTGATTGTCATGACGAAAAACCTACAAACGCTTTCGCAGAGAAATGGCGTTGAACTAACACTGGTGGAAAGAAGAGATCCCATATTGCGTTTGGGGAAATTTATCAACATGCATCGCGAACTTTGCTGCTTGATTAAAGAAATCAATGATATTTTTTCATTCTTCGTTTTTTTGCTAAAAGCTACCGAAATACTGGTTTTCATTTTCTCGCTTCGTACTTATTCTTCGCCTGGGTTCGGCAAGGAATTGTCAGGGCCAATAACAATTATAATTGGATTAGTAGTCACCATTTTTCTTTTTGGTTCGCTCGTCATGTCGTCTTTAAACTCGCAGGTAAACCGCTTAAAATACGATGGCGAACACGAGCCTCTTTCTGTCAATTTTTGAACCATTGTTAATAATTTGCATTATTTAGAAAAATATTGCGTTTAAGGCAAATGGTAAACTCCAGTATTTAGGCATCTTGCATGATGATTCCACACGTGTAGCACTGTATATAAGCGTCCTGGTGAACCACTCCACTATAAAGTAATGTTGACATCATATATATTGAAATATATCCATCCTTTGGTTAACATTAAACAAAAATTCAAATCATTTCAATTTTTCAATTTGGAATGTATATCATCAGATTTAGATAAAGTATATATAGATACAGTGTTTCTCCAATCGCACGGAATACATTAACTTAATTCATCAATTTCAGCAATTGATATTTGAATCAATTCAAATATTGGACAAATCAGTTGATATTAATGAAGTTAATATAAAGAGGTCCGTGTTCACCGCCTTTAACAAAAAATGTGCCTTGAAACTAGATATCCACCAATTGCATCTCTATTTCACCAAATTTTTAGTTATTTTAACTGAAACAAGTTTTGCTCATAGGTTTGCCTGTCTTTGGAAAATTTGCGACCAGATGATGCACAGTGTGTGTCATATATCAGAGACATGCAGCGTAACAACTCTCAACTGCACGTTTACCAAATGTTAGAAGTAAGAACTATAATTCTATAATGACATCATTTTCATTTAATGCATTGGAAATGCATGCAAAAATTGATGCAAAGAAATGCTTAACATTTTAATTAGTTTAATATCAGATTCAAGAGAGATGGTGATGCTCTAAACGTTGCGTTATTTTCTTATTTTATATAAAATAGTCTAAAATGGATTATCACGTTTATTTTTCTACCATCATCTCTAATCCACCGGCAATTACGGGATGGGGATTCTTTTCTATTAATAGAGAGTTTATTGTTGCCGTAAGTATTAGTATAATCCGCTTTCGTGACCTCCTTTGGATTTTATTGCACCCGCATAATACGATTCCCTATTTGGTAATATTTCCTTATTTCAGGTTGCCAGCACAGCTTTGACGTATACACTGATTCTTCATAATGTTGGCTAACATGCAAATTAATTATTTTGAAAAATTAATTATCTCTATACATGTATGCTTACGAACACTAATATATAAAATCCTTATGCATATAAAAGTACATGTACACACCAGCACAAGTTTTGGACCTCATTTTGTCTCATTTAATCGATCCTTAAACAAGTCGAAGTTATGAAACTACTATAGTAGTTTCAAAACTTGGACTTGGTTGTTTTTGCATTAATTCGTTTTCTGATTGAATGCTTACAAACAACATACAAGTCGACCTGTTTAATACATTACAATAATAAATACAGACGCTTGTAATTTTAAAAAAAATGGCAAGCATTAAGCTAAACTACTGAATAATATAATTAAATCTACATCTTTTGGGTAATATTATCATATACTATTGATAGGAACATTACTACATATTAAAGAATGTTGGTGCATGGCAAAATGTTCTTCGGTTGACCTCCCATGTGATAGCTTCTTTCATTGCATCCCAATTAAGACAATCGAATAAGTCAAAACAGTTCCGAATATCTTTACATATTATACAAGAATGTATAACAAAATCAAATTACTGGTGAAAGTACAAGTTCGTCAACATCAAAATAGGGCATCGAGGAAGTAAATATTTACCGTTATGAGAAGGTTTTTATTAATAATAAAATAGTTGTATGCCGTTAGCTGAATTGGGTTAACTCCCATTTGTAGGATATAATACATTATGTCCGTTTTGTCCTGAAAAGCCAGGAAATAAGGTTACATTAGTCAACGACTTGCTGTGAGGGTTATTGGTATTAGGAAAAGTACTGTTAACAATAATGTGTAATATTTACCGATTCAGGAATCTTTGCTAGAGGACCATTGCCTCCTAATTTCTGTAGTATGCTTAACGATGAATAAATCTAATTATTGGGCATGTGTCAATGCTATTATTACACCAATTAATTTGTAAATAAAACAGTCAGTGAAAGATTGTGCACTATTGAAAAGCCATGGTTGATTTGTCAAGGTAAATATTGCATGTGTTGGGTTTTTTGGATTTTAATCTGGTGAAATATTCTTTTAATCAGCCATATGTTTTATTAATGAACCAATGCAAATCTCAGTCAAAAGGCTGAATTGCTTGCTTTGAAGGCTGTATTTACTAAAGTAATTACCTTTTCATTAAGGGATATGGCTCCACCCGTGGATAGTAATATTGTTGAGATATCTATCAATAAATGAGATGCATTCATCGCGTGTAGCAGGATATTTGTACAGTTCTTGTTTATTAAGAAAGCACGAATCCAAAAACAGATGGAAAATGTTGGAAAGGCTATCCACAGGAGCAAAAATGGTGCGAAAATACAATTCAGTTGCTGAACCCGAAGGCATAAGGCGTGGTGGTTTTGCAAAAAATATTGCACGTTCAATGTGTTTGTTTCGTTCCTTTTGCATACGTTCTCTAATTGGTCGAAGCTATTTTTCAGTACAGCGCACAACAAGATGAAAATACAAAACGCTGCCCATTTAAAAAAATATGCATGTGTTATTAAAGTTTGCCAAACCAATATTCCCACAATGTATTCTTCATTGTTTAGTACATCGTAATTCATCATCATCTTAATGCATAAATTATCAAAATTTGTTAATAAAGAGAAATTGAAAAGCAGTCTAATTGCCATAGTACACGAGTAGCACATGGCGAAAAAAATGCCAATTTTATTCTCTGATTTTCTGATGATCCCTTTTATTTTCCAAGATTGTTGATAGAAATTGAGTCGAAGCGACTTGACGATTTCTTGAAAACTCTTGGCTATAATCTCCCATTTTCTCGTAAAAATCACCTTGCCAATAAAGGAATGTATCATTCCAACTAAGGAAGGCACCATCAGATAAATCAAGGACTCTTCCCTCTCCATTTTTAAAAAATAATATAACGTCATGGTGAAGACACCCACGAAAGAAAATAATTCTCCAACCATTAAAATAATACGCAGCATCAACAATAAACAATTTGCCCAAGGTTTTGTAGTTTTCGTGCTGACGTTAAACCCATAACTCCTTATGAACCATTTGCAAAAGATGCTGCATTTCGATAAATCATCTGAATCCAAGCCCTCGTAGTCCACTTGAAAAACTGGATGACTTATCATCATTATTTAGCTGAATAAAAGTCTACTTGAACAGAAATAATGTGTATGGACTGCAGTTTTTTACAACACTAACCTGCTAATTTTTCTAATGATTACGCGATGGTATTGATCATGTCAAATGTTGTACAAAGTTGTGCTTATAGAAAATGACAGCTGACATGCAGCATAGGTAAACATTATATCCATTACATTGATATGTATACTATGTAGGTGGACATACAGTGGTTATGAAATGAAATGCATATTATCATGCCAATACGTTTATATTGTTGTCCAGAAACAATTTAGTATATAAAATAAAACACCAGCAAAGTTAAACAAATAATGAACATGACAAGTTTTTGGTTAAGGAAATTAGAGTGTCGTTATTTGATCTGCATTAAACACGAAATTTATTAATTACAAATACGTTTACAAGGGCGTTTCTTTATAATGGCAAAATATAGGATATGACTATTATATTAACTTGGTTTAACCTTACTTAGGGCCGGTTGCACCAACAAAGGTTAACCTTAGGTTTAGCTTAACCTTTGTTGGT